>JAULCF011272328.1:0-14516 GCA_032361265.1 Devaleraea mollis
GCAAGTCAGGTACGATACGTATCGTACCTGACTTGCAAAAAATAAGGCAACTGTCCTGCGTTCCGTAACGCATGGTATACTTTTTTTTTGAGAACGTAACTCATATGCGTTATTTAACGTAAAACTTTTACTAAAAATAACGCATCTGACTTACAAAAAAAAAGTCAATTACAAAAAAGACTGTTGGGTTTTGTCGCTCTAGTGCACACCGATTGATCTGATGATCAGCGACAACTTAGAAGAAAGGTGAAAAGTGACCGCATCGAAACAAGATCTTGAATGGATCCATCTTTCATTTCAATATCTCAGTACAAGTTTTAATAATAAAAGGTCCTCCGCCCCCGCACCCGGGATCTTAGTCTCGGCTAAAGCGCGGCGCGAAGCGGGCCGCCGTGTCGAGATCGCGACCGTTGGTAGCGCTGTCATTACTACATGACATATACTTCAAATAACGAGCTTTTCAACAGTGTCTCGCATGTCATTATTGTCATAATGACGCTTCACTTTCGCAATTTTGGAACTGCCGAGAATGAACCCGGCGTTGGAGCATGGTTCTTAAACGTTCCACACCCTCCGCACGTCAGGGGCAATTTCGAAACGGCCGCATTCTTTTCAAGAGTTCCACGCCCGTTCCCGTCCACAACTTTTCGGTTACTGTCATTACTTGATGGCGTAATCTTGAATTAGTTAGCTTTTTATTGCCGTGGGAGGTGTGGATCATGGCACGGTGAGTACAGTTAAGAAGAAAATTATGTCGACATGAAATTTTGTTAACTGTACTTAACGTTTTGGGAATTTCTCTCATGAAAATTATGCATGTTTTGCAGTACATTCATCGACGAAATGTTCATCTGTACGCTTCCGCTCGAAACTTACGTAACAACATGCACGGTTTTCATAATGTTGATCTCGCGAACACGGAATCTCGCCAAGAATTTTTGTTAGCTGTACGTCGTTCTTTCGTGATGTGTGTAATTGTAATTACAATTTAAATTACAGAGGTTACAAAGATATGCAGGTAAGACAAAGTCATGTCGAGATTCAATGTTCCCTGGATCGCCATTATCAAAGAAATAGTTTAATTATTTTACCCATCGTGTGCACTGATCGAACTATACTAGGCGTCAAAATCATTACTTAAAATGAGAGCACTCACTTTTTCTTTAAGAAAGCGCTGTAATGTAATTTCCCAGCCCTCACATTTTGTGGCCCACGCATGTTCTCGGTAGACGAGCGCTTGGAAGCGGATGGTATTCCCCGCAGCAGGTACCGAAGTGATGTGTCATTTGAAAGCGATATCAACACAAGTCCAGTGCGTGTAAAGCCACAGAAAAAGGAAAGGAAACAAATTATTAATACATTTCGCTAAGACTACGAGTCCCAGCGCTTGATTTTAAAGCGGATTGATCAATAAAACGTCGCACGGCCATTTTCGCCGGTTAAGAGCTTATCAACCCTCATACGTCGACCAGATCCCGACATGGCACGACATTCTCCAATTTCAGTGTCGATGGATATGGTATCGAAGTACAGATCACAAACTAAGTTCATCAATCTGATCGATGCTTACCAAGCAGATATCTCCTCCTGTCATACAGTCGACGGGAGCCACAGAAAAAGGAAAGGAAACAAATTATTAATACATTTCGCTAAAACTACTAGTCCCAGCGCTTGATTTTAAAGCGGATTGATCAATGAAACGTCGCACGGCCATTTTCGCCGGGTAAGAGCTTATCAACCCTCATACGTCGACCAGATACCGACATGGCACGACATTCTCCAATTTCAGTGTCGATGGATATGGTATCGAAGTACATATCACAAACTAAGTTCATCAATCTGATCGATGCTTACCAAGCAGATATCTTCTCCTGTCATACAGTCGACGGGAGTTTAAGAAGTTCCAGGGACGATTGATCAGATCCACGCGCCAAAATTGGGAAGAAAACGTTTTCTAGCTAACGAAAAAATAAAAAAAAAATTGCGCGGTAAGGTGAAAAACTTCATGACCGCCGAAACGCTTAGATACTCCGGATTTCGGCTGATGCTCGGAATGATCCTTCCAATCTCCACAAGCTTTCGTGTCGTCACGAATCGTGTTGTGCTATGTCGCAGCCGGGAAAGGGAAGTAATCTTCCGCCGTCATACGACATTTGCGACAAAAATGGAAAGGTAAGCACTCGGTACGCGTCTTCCGATTCGCTAAACCCATCCGCGCAGACCGCGCGATCTTTAGAGAGCGACTTCCGCACTTGCACTCCGCCAAAGTCCATCAAAAGCAGCACAAGGAATGCTAAATGTCCGTTCCCAACTACGAACGGGTTTTTTTCAATTTTCGAAGGAATTTCAAGCCCCGACCAATGTGAGGCGCGGTTCGACGATGTCGATGCCGAGAACTGCGGAGCGGACCTCGCCAAACCTTGCGAGCCCCCCCGTACTTCTCCTCGCATTTTTCCGGACAGTTTGGAATCGTGTAAGAAGAAGCGTGATCATCCCCGCGCTGTTCGTGCTGTGGACCGTCTTCTTGCAACGAAAATCAGCGACAAGCCCGTCTCCGAAGATCGCGATCGCACGCGTGCCGTGAAATCAATCGTCAAGTCACGCTCCAGAGTTCTGGCGAAGGCATGGAAAAACTGCACTTCAATTTCAAGCGCAATTGCCACTGAACGAAGTACTGAAAAGCATTGCTCGACTTACTGCACTGCCAAATGTTTTTGCCAATCGTATTCAGTCATGACCGGGATGTCCGGCACCAAGTACGTACTCATCCCGCTAGAGCAGGAAGAATCCAAAATTGCAGGAGTGGACGGAGTTAAAGTGGCGAAAGGCTTATCATTCAAGAATGGACGCGTGGAAATGGAAATGGAAGTGTTGAAGAAGGAAAGGGCCTTCGTCGCAGTGCAGTTGCACGACGCCCGTGTGCATTTTGATTCTGATTCGCAGGAAGTTAAGAATTTTCTATTCAAAGACGAGGCCTCTGCCTCATACTGCGCCGCTGTGGCGGCTGGTATGGAACCATTTCCCAACGTTTTCTGAGCAAGCTCGGAGTAGCAACTCTTCTGCCATGCAGTAGTTCAGACTTGTCATGCGATCAATTAGTAAGCTATCGCCTTCCTATTAAAAACAAGGACTGCTTTTAATTCCGCTAGAATATACACACATTGTTAGGAGAAGTAAGTCGATTCTGAGTACCACTGCGTCAAGCTCCATACCATTGGTAGCGCTGTCATCAGCACATGACATAATCTTCAAATAACGAGCTTTTGAACCGGTTCTCGCATTGTCATACTGACCCGTCACTTTCGCGATTTTCGAATGACGACAATGAACCCGGCGTTGGAGCATGGTTCTTAAACGTTCCACACCCTCCGCACGTCAGGGGCAATTTCGAAACGGCCGCATTCTTTTCAAGAGTTCCACGCCCGTTCCCGTCCACAAAATTTCGGTTACTGTCATTACTTGATGGCGTAATCTTGAATTAGTTCGCTTTTTATTGCCGTGGGAGGTGTCTATCATAGCACGGTGACATTTCCAAAGCGGAATGGCCCTTGCTCTTTTAACAGAAGTTAAAAATAACGAAAATGTTCCAAATCAAAGTTCAAATAACCAGTGCATATTCAATCGAATTCGTATGAGTGATGGTGGAAATGAGTGCAAAAAAGCTTATAAATTTGAGTTCGGCCAATGCTATCACTACTCATTTCGACAGGACGCCGTTACGTCAAAGTTACAAAGGCTTCCACGTGACACCACGGTCATCGCGAGAGCTCAGCCTCTACGCCAAGGTCGCAGTTCTGCGCTTCTCGCCAAACGAACCTTGTTTTGCAAGCAGTGATTTGATACTTTCTTTCGGGCAGTGCAGGCGGGACCGGGTGTGTTGTGACTCGGAGAGACAGGGAGCTCAGAAATTGGTGTTCTCGGCTAGCGCTTCCCGTACTGAAGCGCAAAGTTTCACGTGCGCGCCGCCTATCTCCTCCGCGCTTCCTCGCCCGGGCTTCGCGCCCTCCCACAGTTAGACTTTGGCAGACGCACGGACCAGGCGCAGTGGATCTTTAGACGATCAGGTCACCTCTTCTCGGCCGGCGCGTCGGGTGCAAAAGCGCAGAGTTTGACTTGGGCGTCCACTGTCTACACCGCGCGCCGCACTTCCGCGCTGCAGGACATTGGAGATTGCAGCCCATCTTTGCGCCCTGGTGCATGAGGAATTCTCCCTCGGCTACCTTCCCAACTGCGACTCCGCGCTCCTTCCTTGCACAGCGGTTGTTTGTTTTTCTGGCTCGGGATGGATCATGGACCAGCAGGAGGAAGAAGACTTGTAATTTGCATTTGTGAACTTTTGATTGAAGCGGGGTCAATGCATGACGCTGCCGCTTTATCGAAGCAAAATTGGGCGCCGAGAAATGATGATGCGGAAGGGAAGAAAGGGATGAAGATCAAGAAGAGAAAGCCTGCGACGAAGGGAAGAGTCATGGGGTTTGAGGATGGTGATGGAGGTGTTGTAGGTGACGCCGATCTCGGAATACTGCCCTACTTCCCACCGCCTCTCCTCCCTGCTGGCGCCGAGTTGTTTAAGCGTGTCGTGACTCCTGTGCTCCCGAAAATGTTTGGCGGAAATTCGCCGAACGGAAAGAAGAAATTTCTCCGAGGTGTGTACCTGGTCGCCCTAGCCATTCTCGGCGGTCATTTTCCTGCAAACGAAGGCGATCGAAAACCCGCGTCTGAGCTGTTCACTGCCCTGCACCGCTGTTGCCGGTGTATCGACCCGAAAAACGAGCTGATGGGCAGGCACGTCATGAGCAATGAGGTATTGAATTATAGTCCTCGCGGAGTTCTGCAGTACGCCGATACCGGGAAAACTACGGGTTCTGTTTCGGCTTTTCGAAGCTATCTCTGTGGCTTGCCTAACATTTTGGACGGCGTTATGTTCGCGCTGCTGGGCTTGCGGTTTTCGGATATGCATGAGGACGCCTTGTTACTGTCGGGGACTGAGAAGGTTGTTGGAGCCCTACGAGGGAGAGTCCCAAATTCAACTACAATTGCTCCAGCGTTCCCGATAATCTCCAGCAACGTCAACCGCTTGAAAGGGAAGACTGGTGTTCGAAACGTTTTTCGTTTCACAAGATTGCATGCGAAGCACTCCGATTTTTGTTCTACAGGGATTATATGCTATCGACACGTCCTTGAAAAGTTCCATGGCGCAAATGGCGCAAGAGCAGCGTTAGAAGTTCCGTCTTGGCTGGCGACCGCTGTCGCGCCTGGCAGCCACCCACACCTGTACGCGCCGAAGGGAAAGGATGCCGTTGTTGTGGCGCCATGGATTAAAGCCTTTTTCGAAGTCTCTTCTGTTTGTGTGCTGAGGCTGTCAGCTCTTCTCGCTTTGCAGGACTTGTTCTATTTCGCTAATATCTGTGGTGCCCTCGGTCCAGACAATCCTGCTTGCTCAAGGAAATACGGCAATTGGGAATCGCGAGATCATGTCCCTTTTGTAGGCGCTGTACTAAGACAATACGCCGGCCCGCATTACGACGCGAGAGGATGGGATGTCGGTTGTTTTGATCAGCTATTTCCTTGTGCACTCACGGATTTATCGACGAAGCTTGCCGACGCCGACCAATTCACCACTGCTAACGGGAAGTGCTTGCCGGTTTGGGGCGTCGTACTCCATCGCGCTTGGGCCAAGGTGCGTAATTTGTTCAACAGTGTTGGTATCGCTGGTGCTCACGATAAGGACCTCCTGAGCGAAGTTGTGGCGAGGGGAGAGATGGTGGGCCTTGAAACGCGAGAGCTATAGTTGCGTCTCTCCCGCCTGCCGCAGTTACTTATGCACGACCTCGTCGGCTTCCGAAAAAAAATGATTTCGTCAATGACAACGCGAGCTCTGACATGGCAGGCATTCAAAAGTGTAACAAGCTTGTTGGGTGTGTTGGAGAGAAGTCGTGTGCAGTTGGGGTAGGACCATTGCTGCTGTCAGTGGGCTGTGCGCTTCTGGAAAATGCCGCTACCGTTCTGGCGGGAAAGCATAAGTGCTCTATTGTCAAGGGGAAAAGAAAAGCTGCTCAGGTGCTCATGGCGAAATTCTATCGTCACGGTCATCTCATAGGGTCTTGGAATGAGCACGCGGTTTTCGAGGGCGACAAGTTGCAGAAGTCTGCAGCGATTTCCACTCTCTGTTATGAGACGCATCCGTGTAGTCGTCTAGTGAAACCGCCTCCCTCAGAATGTGCTGTACCTGCTAACATTGCTCGCTTCGTATAGCTCTTCACTTCAGACGTTGAATATTACGATGCGTCTGAATTGAGTACTGAAGTCGCTATTGACTCTGGCGTCCAGAAAAATGCAGAACAGGCTGCCACTTCGCCAGTTGACGCTGTTGATGACGTTGAATGTGAACATTCCATGGGCGCGAAGGTTAATGTGGCTGAGAAGGCTCTTGGTGCGGGTGAGGGATTGTTTGAGGGCGGATCGCAGGAAATTTTACAAAGAGCAGAGGCGGACACTCCGGCGGACACTTCGGCGGCCCGAACGATTTGTACGGCAGGGCAGTGTAGCGACAGGAAGTCGTCTTTGGAAGTTACTCCACTACGTAGCAAGGAAGTTGCGGAATTAAGTCCAAGACTCGAGCGCTTGCGTCAAGATCATGGCTCTGCTTCAAGATCCGGACAGGCCGTCCTCACTGTCCTCCTGGATAGCACTGTTTCTGCTTCTAATGGGAAAGCGAGTTTAGCTTTCGACGACCCAGATTACGGTGCCGAGACTACCGCTCAGCTGGGAGGGGTGGATAAAGTGGTCGAAGGGAGAGCTCGCGACTGTGAAGACGCCGAGGACGACGTGCGCGATACTGCCGCCCTAATTACCACCGCGGTTCAGACAGGAACTGTTGGAGTGGTGTCGGAAAGTCATGGAAGTGGGCTTGACATTTTGGCGGAGACTGCAGCGAGTACCTGTGCGCCTTACCGGACAGCGAGGCAAGCTATGGAAGTTCAGCAGATATCTCCAGTTCCGAAGAGTCGGAAGTTGGTGAGTGGCAGGGAGAATTTTTCGTGCGACTGTGCCCCGCCAACTGAATTGATTGTCGGCGTTGGAGCTGCATCTCATGAGCCTGGCCATAGAGCTGCACCTCAAGCGCTGAATGCTAGAGCAGTAACAGGAGTATGTGTGAAATGGCCGAAGCTCAAAGTTTGCAAATGGCCCGCAGAGGATAAGTGGTGGGCAGTTCATTTTTCGAAAAGCACGAAATTCAAGCCCGCTTGTTTTGGTAACGGTGCTCCAGCTGGTGCATGTAATGTCGAGGGAAGCGTTTGCGACACGGCACAAGATCTCAACCCCTTCATTTATGGCTGGCCAACCTGTGTTTTAGATGCGAGGAAGGTGTTCTCGACTGTTCTTCCGTCGTTCAATCCCTTCCATGCTTTTTTGGAAGAGCATGAGAAGTCCGGAAGAGCTGGTCCCAGTACCGGTTCTTTGTGACCCACAGACTTCGCTTCTGGAAAGGAGTTCTGTGAGTATCACGCGTCTCTAGTGGTCATTGAGGTATACGCCTAAATCAGGCTTAACTGCACTGCGATTTTGGAAGAGCTGCTCTCTTACGATTCAACCGGCAAAGAATTGGACTCCATGGCGTCACTTTTCACTAGAGTGCACTTTCATGGCTCGACTCTTTTGAAGGCCTAATTTGCGCTACCGAGCTTCGTCCCCAAGTCTTACCCCGTCCTTTCGAACGGGCTGCCTATCTCACTGTACAAAGTGGCTGTCTCCGTCGGAAAGGAGCACTGCAGTCATCGTTCCAACAATGCCGAGAACAGCTCCCAAGGATTTGAAAGGAGTTGTCGTTGTGCTGGGCGGGCTGTTGAATGTGATTTAGTCCAAGTCCGCTTGCAGAGTATTGTCGAGAATGAGAACGTGCTGTACAACGGCTCACTTTGGGAGCATCAGCGCCATCTCGGTCTGTACAAGCTTTTCGGTTTTGTGACAAAGAGGAGCCAGTTTCATGGTGATGTTGTTTTGGAAATATGTGTGTTCATGCCCGACAATCTGTGGAACTTGTACTCCACCTTCGACAGCAGTAGAGTAAGCGAAGGGGTAGACTCCCGGACGTCAGATTGGTTTAATCCTAGAATTTTTGCTGTTCACGTCACAATCATTGCATCTTGTGAACCGTCGTTTCTTGATTTGGAGGCCTTGGCAACTTGCTGTGTTGAAGAGGCTAAACTTCACGCTGGCGATCATAGTTCTAGGTTGCAACCTGACGACATGTCTGCCTTGGCGCAGACCGTTGGCAGTACGAAGAGGCAATCTGATGCCATGAACGATGAGTTTAGCAATCGTACCTCTGACGCCAAGTACTTAATTCGAGAAGTTTGCGCAGATTGGCGTCTCGACGAAGGGCAAAGTGAGATCGTAATCCGGCCTGTGCACGCGTACAAATGAAGCGGCTCTCAGGCGCTTACTCCTGTTGTTGAGGGAGGTGTCGGTACAGGGAAAAGTCGAGTGCTGGCTGCACTATTCAGATGTTTGATTAAGTTGCATGTCTCTGACGAGCCCATGCGCATTGCAACAGCTGTTGCCTCCAACCGAGGTTGTGAGGCTCTGCTCCAGAAATAGACCAAGGATGGACTGAGAGTTGTTTTTGTATCGTCTAGCAAATATTTGAGCGCAGACTTGGCAGCGAATTTAGCCTTTTATCGTATTGCTAACCTAGCCTTGGACAGTGGAGGTGCGACGCCCACGCCGTGGAAAACGTCTACAATTGAAGGAATTGCTGTTAAGTGTAAGGTCGATCGTGACCTGCTGCACCTGCGGTCAAATTGGAAAATCGCTGATGGGTATTACCAAGCGGCTGAGAAAGGGGTCGAAAATCTGAAAATTCGTGGGCCGGTCGGAGATATTTTTGTTCAACGCGCTGAGTCTCTTGAGAAGTACGCGGAGAGTTTGGCAAGGCATGTAGAGACGAAAGAGCTGATGAAGGTGAGAAGAGAACAGAAGTTTCATAGCTGTGCAGAGGTACGTGAATTACTCGGCGCATGTCTACGTCGGTACTCCGTCAGGGTTGTGCAGTTGTCCAGATTTGAATGGCGACAAAGCGTATCCTGTGCAGGTTCTCGCCTGCGACGAGGTGGGTCAAATGCGTCGCATGGACATTTTTCGGTTGAGCGCTATGCACGCTTTGAGGAAGTCCAGGTTGACTGTTGTAGGAGGCGATATGAAGCAGATGGTTCATCGCTTGTCTGTGCCTCCGACTGAACTGTATCAGTATGGACAAGTAGGGTTGCAGAACGTGAATCAGTGCTCCCTGTGGCGCGATGTTATCTCTAACGACGGCGTTTCTGGCGTGAGGAAATTTAGTCCCGCTTGTGCGCATCGGCTGCACGTGAATTATCGCCCAGAACTAGAGATTGTGGGCTTGACAAGTGAAGCTTCTTATGGAGGAGAGATGAGAGCGTCCAATTTTGGAACTATCAGAAGTCTGGCGGAGTACTTTGTCACTGGAAACGTCGCTTACGTTGAATGCGTTGGTGATCTCAGCTGCAAGAAAGCGGCCTATGTATCTAGTGGCATTGCCAGAACTTCCACTTTGTCTGAGAAAAATGCTCCGAAGACGAATGATGGTCAAGTGCGTCGAGCTGTGGATTTTTTGGAGACACTAGCGATCACTTGCGCCACAGAGTTTTTCGGTTTGATTGCCTGTGATGCAAGCGGTAGCAAGAGGAAAAAGATGTCTGTTCGAATTTGAGTAGCCACTTCGGAGGAGCCAATCACGCCCGGGAGCTCGTGAGAAGTATTGACCTGTTGAGAGGCTCCGATGTTCAAGCGGCGACGGTCGAAAGTTACGAATGTGGTGAAGCTGACGTCGTCATCTACTTGACCATAGAGGCAGGACGAGTGCAAGCGTCGCAAGACACTGCGTTTAGTGCATGTCCTCGAAGAGGGCTAGTTGGACTGATGAGAGGAAAGTTCGTGACTACCGTCCTCGGCGATAGTGATTTCCATTGCCAGTGCGGTGATCCATTTTGGGGCAAGGTTTACCGCCATTGCCTTGAGAAAGGGTGTGTTTGGACTGCGAAAGAGTTTAATGGGGCGCTGAGGCTAGAGTGTGGACCGACCGCTTGGGCTAGGAAGGAATGGGGCCCTCGATAGTTAGGTTTCCATGACGAACTTTTGTGGAAGGTCTTAGCACGCCAAAAAGTACGCGGCTGAAGATTTGTTTTACTTGCGCGTTCACTGTTACTAATTACTTCTGACGCTCACGTTTTCTATTTAACTGGAGGTGAGTTGCTACTTTTCACGACGGAGAGTCTTCGCCAGATAATTCTGCGCTATTTTCGCTAACTTCTTTTTCTTTCTGTGATTGTCTTGCAGGGCGCCGTTATCGGCAAGAATGTTGTGCGCATATTTGTGCGAGTAAGTTCTTAGCGATTTTTCTTCCTGCGCTCTATGTTAAATCCGGAAGGGATTAGTTCCTAGGGAACGCGTGCACATTGCCGTTGTTGGCGCTGTACGCCTCTGACCACGCTATTACTAATAATGCACAGCTGCGCGCTATTATTAGTAATATGCTAGCATAACAATTCGGGTGGAAACGCACCACTCTCTGCGACACAGGGAAACATACTACGCTTACGGGATTTGATAACGTGACGGGTAGCGGAAGGCGTAATAGCAAGGAAGGTACTGAAAGCCTTTGTTTGCGATGATGAATTGCCATTGCCATAGCGATCCCTGCCAAGTCCAAGATTTGTGGACGACACGTCGTGATTCACGGTGCTTCTGCTACGATAATGGTTGCAGAGGAGCTTAATTCTGCGGGCCAGTTGTATTCGAGAAGTCATACCGTAAGCTGAGAGCGGGCCACGAACATTTCAAGGGATTGCTCGTGGTGACGTTGGTGTGAAAGTGTACCGCTGGCAAGAATCCTAATTTTCTAGTTGCATTTCTTTACAAGTTTAAGTAACGTCTGTCTCAATCGAGAAATTTGTGGTAGCAGTTCATTCTGTGAAGTTTCTGTCCTCGGCTTAATCGTATTCAATTCATTAAGATTTTATTTCCTCAAATTAGGAATCTTTTCCTTTCCGTCTTTGTATTACAGTGCTATGTATGATCACGCTTTCGTGATGACCTCCCATGCTTGAATTATTGTAAAAAAACCTAACAAATTCAATGTTACCACCAGTGGTCCATTGTGACCACCAACTTCACATACTGTGTTTCACATGTTAGTGACGGAGGAAAAGTGGCGCCAGTTTTGGGCAGAGATATGCATTAGACTCTCGTTGCCGTTATTTTCCCTTTGTCTAGAAGATTCAACTCTCTCTCCCTTTCCCGTTCGCTTTTTGCAGTTTGTGCAGTGGTGTGAACTTGGGATGGACTTCACTCCTTCTCGAGGGCTGTCTTGGCTCTGCAAATTTTGTCCCGGCACTCCGGAAGTAGCGCGCGGCAACGGGAAGCAGCACGTCACGTCCGTGCTGCACCTATCCGCGGTTGAGAAGAATGACGAGGAGATGCGAAAGGGGCTGAAGCGGATGAAGCGTAAGAACGGAGGCCGGGACTGGTGGCTTGTGGGTGAGTTCGAGCACGTGGGCACGTACGCTCCTGTGGCACGTTGGGGCGCGTCGTCGAAGGATTTGGAGTTGTTGTGCAATAAAATGCCTCAATAGATTGGCTACTTCCTTACTGAAGCACACGAGGTGATAAGTGGCGCTGAAATTGTTTGGAGAGCGTTGGCTAATCGCAGCTTTCGTGCGAATGGGTTCGATTGTGATGTGCTGAAGCAATGCGTTCTTCGCGAGGTGTATCATCGCTATTTGAACTGGAAAACTTTCAGGACTGCATTAAAACTTCCCTCCTTGCTCACAGGTGAGAGAGTTGAGCTTCCGGACCTGAATCTTTTCTCTGAGTGCAACGGAAAGAACAACACTGTGGGCGGGACAGCAGTCACGTTTAGTGTGCCGGAATTTGGGGTGACCGGCTACGTTCTAGACAAGGCGAGTAATAGATACCAACCTGCGAGCGCGGCGGACGGTGCTGATTAATAGTGACAAGCAACCAGCGCTTAGTGGTCATGTGGTGCTGTACTCAACGTAGACTTTTCGCGGGGATTATTGTGTCCTTAATTTTAACTTAAGCTTAAGTTACTAGTAGCTAATCACTTGGACTGCTTTTCGTGTAGCAGGATGCTCAACTTTACGAGATTACGCGGAGGTTTCTATTAGTGAAGTGACAGGAGGCGGTCACGTGCGTAGGTCCTTCAAAGAACCGACCGGTCACGCCCATGCACTTCCATAGGCCCCTGAAAGCGTGTCAATGTTACAAGCCAAAACTTTGAAAAAAATCATCCCCGTCGAGGAGGGTATCCGTCCTTCTCGTGAAGGACTACGAATCTCTGCAGAACGCTCGCGTCTGTGCGCGTGTAATCGTATCCTACTCTTTCAATAATTGCACTACCATCGGAGCCGTCAGCCTCCTCTCCGCCCCAAGGAAATCCTGCAATGCGTCGACAATAGCAATCGAGTTCCTTCCAAACGTAAAAGCTCGCTGCGTCCCAAAGAGTGAAGCCATTCTTCGTAAGCGTTTTTTTCTTGGAAAGAGAGGGAGGCCGCGCACAAAAACTGTATCCCTCAATTCCCCACCATAACGCGCCTCACTTGCTCTCCAAATTTCGCAAATTAGCAGCGTAAATCTGTGCTTAGAGAAAGGTTTGTCCAGGTCGCATTCCGTCAGGCTTTCGTTCCTCCTGGGGATTACGTACTCCTCCTCTCCAGCTGCGCACAAGTTTTCGATCGCGATATCGACATCCGTGGTGCCTGAAACAAAGTAGCCACGCATAAGATGATGATGGAAGGAAGCCGCTTTTCGAAACTCAGCGGTGCTTAAACAGTCAAATTCGAAAAATTCATGGCTCTGGTCCTTCCTACTCATCAACGCTTTCGTTAAACTGCTCGCCGCTCTGTCGCAGCTCGCTCCAGTCGTCATTATGAGGCCGGCCCTTGTTCCCGAGGAAGTGCCTTTTGCAATCCATTGCTTGTTAGGTAGGACATACATGAATTTGACGTCCGCCGCATCGTTGTCTGCAAATTTTGAAGACGAGTAAAGTAGTTTCTTCACAAGTGCCATACCTTTGCTGTCAAGTATCCAAGAGGCCACACGAAAAGTCGCATAGGGCCTTTCTCGGCCATATTTTGTGCAGCGATTAGGTATTTTAGGCACTCGTCAAGCCTCATCTTCTGCATGATCTCAAAACCCAGGAAACGCTTGTTGCTTGTTCTGGCTGCATATTGTTTCAGCATTTGGTGATTCTTCTCGAAAATAAGCTCCGCAATGTGAATAACTGTAAATCCAATAGCGGGCCACCAGAAAAAAGCAAACTCTAACAACCGATGCAGGTTAGGTTTGTTGATGAACTTCACTGCAGCACCCTTACACTTGTCCATGCCCGCCAGAGATGGGAGCAAGATCATGTAATCCGCGACACTATCCACAAGTCGTTGGGACATGCTTAGCTTCATGCAAGGTAGATGTCGTAGTTCTTGCAGTGTAGTATATGGTGCTGGAGATGGCATTCATACCGTTGATCACCGAGTAGCTTTCTTCTGGAACTTCGACGTCGTCATCCTCCATCGACGTGAGACATATCGATGCCATTAGAGCGCATGCAGCGACATTTCCTACTCCCATGGAGTTGACATAACCTTCGCTGTGGCTTACGGACTGCTTGTTCACAGCGGATGGGTGTGGAAGTCCGGAAAGTTTGCAGGCTTCTACAAGTTTCTCACTAAATTCAATTCGTACGCTATTGCCGGGAAGCATGTCTAACTGGAACTCCAAGCTGTCCGCGCCACAGCCACAAAACTTTAGGTGATCAATTGCAGACACACTGCACTGGTGTGAGTCGTATCGCCCGCTTTCAATTGTGCAGTCGCTGTACAACCTGAATGGGCTGTAGGCTGGCTTGTACGATCTCGGCCACTCTTCCTCCCCGTTCCTGTCGTATTTCTGCTTCAAAACTTTAAGAGGAGTCAGGAGGATTTCCTTAGACATTCCCAAGTACTTGAGCTGGTTCTCGATCTCTGTTTTGCTCCCAGAAGCATTTCTAAATCGCTCATTAAAAGCCGCCGTCCTCGCATCGGATCTAGTGAGTGATATGTCGGCGCTGCAATTTAGATCTGCATAGGACGCCCCTGCGTTTTTGTTAACCCGACAACCGAAAATTGAGCAATGAGCATGCGCGGAATGACCCATGGCGTCTGTGGAAGCCGCGCTCTGTGGGAAGTCACAAATGTGATATACCAGATGGAGAAAAACCCTGACTTTGCCGAACTAATAGGTGTGAACCACTATCCTCACTTCGGCAATATTAGTAAACTCGTCCTCACAGCATTCAATTACAGCGTCGGACTGGACTTTGTTCGTGACCGCACCAAAACAGCAAATTGCTACACTCGAGGTACACAGGAGCGACAAACCAGACAGTAAAGTACAGTAAACACTAAATTATCGCAAATGGTTTGCGAAAATTATTGTAT
>JAULCF011273439.1:0-14510 GCA_032361265.1 Devaleraea mollis
ACCCCCACCCCGGTCTCAACGTCCTCCCCTCAGGAACCACGTGTCTTCAATGGGGTGCTTGTAGAGACAGACTCGAGTCAGTCTCTACAAGCACCATATTGAAGAAACGAGGTACTCGAGTCAGTCGTTCTTGCAGCTGCAAGGGACGTTCTTGAAGATTCCTCAGTCTCTAGCCTTTAAAAAAGAGAGTTGCATGTGGTGCTTGTTGAGACTAAGGACGTTCTTGCAGCTTTTATTGGTCTGGATGTTTTTTCCATACTAGTATGAAAAAAAGGGGGTCGCGACAGCGTGCAGCACAAGTATACTAAGTAAACAAGTCTTGTTGTTATTCCGAGTCTCTCTGCTGGCTTCAATCTCAACCCCATGTCTGGCCACGCGATGTCGCTCGACGAGATCGACGCTCTTCTGCAGTGAAGAGCTACTTACGGTATGAGAATGTTTTTTTATCTACTACCACATGCATTGCTGCATTCTCATGTCATGGTTTTCGGCTGTTGTCACATCGGTACAAAGTGTGCATGTATGACAGCATCTTTACATTTTAGTTTGTGACAGCACAAGACCAAGAAATTATGTCACCATGACATCATAAAGTGACATCTAGCGCCGGCCGCCGCTCAGCTCCCATCCCTACTTAGCTTGTCCTCCTCTCCTCTTACAGCGTCTTCGTAAAGCTCAACGGTATCCTCTTTCACACTTGCCTCCACAGATTTTGTAGCCAGCTGTTCTTTTCTGCGCTGACCCACCCTCTCAATCCGCGCAGCCGTTCGCGCTTCCACTCAACGTCCGCACGTGTCACTTCCGCCCTTCTCTCCTGCGCCATCACGCTGGAGCCCGTGCGCAGGTCTCATCGCCTGCTGAACATCCCCCCCGATACTTACATCGGGGTCCCGGTCACAGAACCACCTGCCACAGAGCCAAGTCCGTCGCCTACTAGGCCATAGTATGGCACCACCTCCCCCGCCTGGCTTCATGTCGCTTCCACCGCTTTCACCGTCCCCGCCATCGCTGTCCCCTTACCCACCGCCGGTCATACCACCAACGCCTCCGCCGCCGCCTCCACTGCAGTTTTCAACGGCACATCTGCAATGTCTCAAGATTGGCGCGTACCCCACAACTTCCTGGAACTGAACGTCGAAGGTTATAACACTACCGAGTACTTCATGCGCCTCAAGTCCCACCTCAACACCATCGTCAAGGACAGCCACGTCGCCAAGGCCTACCTCGTCCAAGAGACAACAACATCCCTACCTGGCACAGCTTTCGCAAACCTCGTCCACAAATTCATCATATCCTCCGTCCGCGCCGCCCACGGCGCAGCCATTATCGACATGACTGTACCAGAGGCGGTTGAATACTTATCAAGCCTCTCCACCCCGGAGAACGTCGAGGACTACGTGTATTCGCGCCCTGTCGCTGTCTTTAATACATACAAGAATTTCGAAGAGTTTAAGACCGCCGAAGATGCCGCTGACAAGGCCAACTTCATCCCACAGCCCTTCTCCATCGCCTGTCCTCTTCACATATTCCACCCTCCGAGCTTCCGAAAAGAGCGCGCGTTCCGCATCCAAATTTTCGGACAATGGGGATACATCCCCAACCCAAAGCAGAAGCCGACCTCTCTGGAAGATCGAGGCTTACTATGCCGATACCTATGATCGCTGAACTACGGCCTGTACGACATAGTCATCCAAAATGGAAAGATCAGTAAGTGCCGCCCGACCGAGTTCTCGCCATGTCCACCTCTCCCATCAACCAATAGCCCTACCGCTGCACCGCTAAATCCTGCGCAACTCGCAACACGCGCGGAAATCCGCGCCGGCCGACGCAAACCTGCACCGCCGCCCAAGCGCCAACGTCTCGCAGCGCCGACTTGCACTTCCTACGTCACCTATAGTCACGGCCTCGCATGCAGTCGAACATACGTCGCAAAGAAAGCCCTGTCCAACCCTTCCCCGCTTAAGCAAGCACTAAGACAGCCTGACTCAACTTCTACTTTACTTCTTAATCCGACGAGCGACTCAGTTCAGTCTGAGAATATCTTCACTTAGCCTGATTAGCTAATTGATCGTAATCTTATCCTAACATTGGTAGCTTGGGCACAGAGGCTTATCATCTCTGCGCCAGAGTCAACCATTTTCAAGAAGCCATCGCGAGGAAGAACCAAAGCACAGACATCGCTTCAAGTTCTCTACCTCAACCCAAGACCTTCATCAATAAAGGTCCATCTTATCGTCGTTTCAAGGTCCAACCAATCAACGATCCAACCTTCTTCAAGCAAGGCTTTTCTGCGTAACTGTATAAGAACTATTTCGAAAACAAACTATTCGGGAGCGTTAGTAGGGAGAAAGCGTCTCTTTGACTGCTGTGGCTATCAAAGCCACCTTTCGAAGAGTCGGGGTTAGGCACATCCAGAACCTTTCCCTTAAGCCGGGAGGGGTATCTGTTCGGAGACTTTCCTCCCATGTAGGGGTAAGATTTAGTCTAAGAAGACCTACTACTAAGATCAAGAACGCAATGACATCAAGGATTAAGCAAGGTAGTTTTCAAGCTGTTCGCTCTCGTTCATCCTACTAGGATTAGTAATCATGTCGAACCGTACTACCTCGACGGAAGATATCAACAAGTACACTATACCCAAGTTCATCAATGGTCTCAGAGACTCCTACTTCACATGGAGAGCGCGTATGCGCATCGTATTTGTGACTAAGAAAGTATGAACCACCGTTAATGGGGACGAACTTATGTCGGAGATGCTTACTGTTCCACCCATACCAACAACTTCTCTACCAGATTAAGCAGAGGCCGACGGCCAAGCTGATGGAAAGGGAGATACGTTTTCGGAAGCCCAAACAAAAAATCAAGACGAAATCGGCTCTTTGCTGAGAGGAAGGACTTGGCTTCGAGCATCCTCCTCCATGGAGTTTCTGATTAAATTATGACCGAGCTGATGAGCTCGTTGGAAGACCCAAGGGAAATGTGGTCTATCCTCGAAGTCAAGTACAACTCAGCCACTTCGTCCAACATTCTTTCCATCCTTTCGTTCATTATGAAAATGCCAGTTGACAAGAATATGGACGTCAACTCTTTCCTACTTAAATTGGAAACACTGTATTGCCAGCTCACTAACATCGAGGCTACGAACAGAAAAAATATTTAGTTAACGGGAGTTGTATTCAAGAGATGCATGGCGCTCTCTTACCTGAAGAAGACTGGGAACTATGAATCTGTGATTGAGTCCATCCGAGGAACCGGAGCAGCAGATCACAAAGCGCCTACCTATGAAGAGGTAAAGCATCGCCTCACCGAAGCATGCATCGAGCTCAAGGGAGCCAATAAGCTGGACGGTTCGTCCTCAGGAGGTTCTGGTAGGTTTGGCAATCGATTTGGAAATCGCGCCAACAACCACCGCCATGGAGGGCGTGAGTCCAGGGAAAACTTCGTGAAGAAGGACGACATGGAATGTTACTTCTCTCACAAGAAAGGCCACATGAAACCCGATTGCTACTCAAATCTAGAAAGCAAGAAATACAAGGGTGAAAAATCCTCTGGATCTGATTGGTCTAAGTCTAAGTCCAAAGACAGCCCCAAAGGCAAAGGAAAAAAGAACGTGTACAAAAACCTCACCATCGTTACTCCGCGGGAGGAGCTCGAATTGGCTAAGGTTATGACAATTCGAAATACGTTCCACGAAAAAGGCTACAGTGACATGAATTTCCAGACGAAAACCCACTTCTCCAAGGAACAGCTAAAAAAGACCAAAAATCCTGTGACCGCCACGTCCAGGCCGACTGTTCTACTGGATAGTGGAGCAACTGATCACGTGTGCTCGGATAAGCGATTTTTTAGTTGGATTTACTATCAGCGTCCTCGAAAGATCATTGTGGGAAATGGCGAATCCATTATTGTTAATCGAGGAGGACAGGCTCGTTTAACGAATGACGTTGGAGACGATTTGTATCTATCCAATGTCCTGTACTGCCCCTAGTTCGAGTCCAATGTCGTCTCGGTGTCTTAAATAGCTCGTGGAGAAGGTTAGACGACAATCTTTAGCAACGACCGTGTTGAAATACGTCTGCGAAATGGACAACTTGTCTCATCAGGCAAACATGAGAACGGTCTTTACAAGCTTAACGTTTGGTACCATCACAATGCCGACTACGATACCCCGATTATGCCGGGCATGCTTCTGAACGTGAAGCAGCTCATGTTAACTGGGGTAGAGAGCCCTGGATCTGATCTATGGCACGACCGAATTGGTCACCCCAGCGTCAAAGTCATCGACAAAATGATTCAAGTCTGTGAGCTTGGAATAAGCTACTCATACACGCCGGAGACTATCGACTGCGACACTTGTGTGCGTACCAAAATGATCCGAGTTCCAATGAAGCAGCCACTTACAGCTGCTCAACGCAAAACTGGAGACCTAATCACAAGTGACCTTTGTGGCCCAATGCCAGTAAAAAGTTATGACGGGTCAAAATACTTCATTACTTTCATGGATTCAAGCTCAAAACTATTGCGTCTCGTCAATTTGCCGTCCAAGGAGGGTGACCGCGTTCTCGCTGAGACTGAGGCCTGTATAATCAAATTTGAAAGGCAAAATGACTGTGTGGTCAAGCTTTATCACATCGACAACGGCCGTGTGTTTTTGAACGATGCAATGGACGAGTACTTCCAAGAAAACGGAATCGAACAAACCACTACAGCACCATATTCGCCAGAGAGTAACGGTATGAGTGATAGGACCAACCGCACAATAATGGAGAAGGCTAGAGCTATGCTAACGATGAGCAACCTTGGCCAATAGTACTGGCCAGAAGCTGTCTCGCAGGCAGCTATGCTTTACAATCGAACTCCATCTGAACGGGACAACAAGTTTCCTTTTGAAAGACTCACTTGGTGAAAATCAGACTTACGCTCTATTCGAAAGTTTGGATGTCTCGTCTATGCTTGCATTCGTAATGAGAATCGAAAGAAGCTTCAGTATAAAGCTTAGAGAATGGTCCTGCTTGGGACGATGCCGGGAAAGAAGCACAAAGTTCTGGACCTGGAGATTGAAAGATTCACCACGTGCGACAGGCTCGCTTTGAGGAAAGGATCTTTCCAAAGTATGGAAAGCACTACGACGAGTACCGTTGACCAACTGAGGATGACTCTGAAGAAGAATCTGAGAGCGAAGATGATGATTGCTCCCACGAAAAAGACTTTTCCGGAGACGAATCTGACAACTCTGATTCAGGTTCAGATGGAGACTCTGATGATGATCCAGTCTGGACAGTTCATCAGCAAAATGTGCAAGGCAAGGCACTTGAGCATGAGATCAATAAGCTTGATCTTCAGGACAAAATTGATGAAGATGAGGAAGAAAAACTATCGCAAAAGGCGAAGATAGAAATGAGAAAAGCGACTCTGAATCTGACACCTCTACAGCTCAAGAGAAAGGGCGGAACTCTGATGAGGAAGTTCGAAAGTCTGGAAGGTCTAGGACGAAGACTGTCCGTTTTGATCCCTCCACAGCTAACCTCACCAAGACGAAGAAGGTGGCAAAAGCCTCTGACCCCCACAATCTTACACTCTCTGAAGCTCTCTCTGGTGATGCAGCTGATCATTGGAAAGTTGCGATCAAAAAGGAGCTTGGCATGCTGAAATAAAAGGGAACTTGGACCATGGTTCCAATGTACTAGAAGGATTCTCGACATCTCCAGACTTAGTGTGCGGACTGCACAGGAGCCTTTATGGGATCAAGCAAGCACGAAGGATCTTTCATGACTACGTATCCGCCGCGTTGAAATATTTGAAAAACCTGAACTTCACAAAATGTACCTTACGCTGAGTGCGTCTTTGTGGTTCGTGACGGAAAATACGTTGCCAGAATATACCTGTACGTTAATGACATGCTGTTGATGTCCTCCAGCGTGAAACTTGTCAACAAAATCAAGAAGTAACTGGGCAAGCTCTTCCAAATCACCGACTTAGGCATGTCGCACTTCTTGGGATGCGAATATACGTCTGGCCGCAACGCAAAGGATCAATTTATCCTGAGATTTCTGCATCAGTCGAAGTACGTCAAGGAGATCCTGAAGCATCATCAGATGGAAGACTGCCATGCTGTCAGAACCACTTCTAGCTTTCTATAGATAGTTACCGAAATAAAGCTGGTGCCCAGCGGTGCGCTTTTTAATTTGATTGGAATAAAATAACTCTCTCTCAAGCTAGGCCTAGCTAGATGCCGGCATAATCCGGTACAAAGGAGTCTTGGTCGCGTGTCAATCGAAAAAAAGCTCACGAAACCGCAGCCATTTATTCTGCTCATAAACCGCTGTGGCTCGCCTCAGAGCGAGGAAAGTTAATTATATCGGCCAAAGACTGCTTGCATTTCTTCAACTATAATATAAGTTGCATTTTAAAGCCATAACGGTCACCTACTAAGTGACCCGTGCTTAGTTTTTTTATTAACACTGCGGCCCTGAGAATGACCATCTACAGCGCAATTTATTATACCCGCATTCGTTTTAGTTTTGATAACTTTAAAGTTCTCGTACTTGTAATTTAGTAACGTACCCATATAGCATTAATAAGAGTTATGTGTCACTAGCTAAAAAAACCATCAAACAGTCAAAACTTTGCACTGATTTTTACAACTCCTATGACTTCATAGACATCTAAAAGTTACATTAAAACAATCCCCAAGACACACAAAGGCTTCCATATCTGGGAGTTGAAATCCGACTTATTTTAACTTTCTGTGCTTCATACTTGTTCTCAAAAGCTAAAAATCCCCAGGAACCTTTTAAATAATATCTTGGAACGCCTCTGATGCCGTACTGCTTGGTTACTTAAACAATGCTATTAGTCTACTGACTAAGCACGCGACAGAAATAGTTCCCATTCAAAGTTTAAAGCCGCGAATGAGGGCTCAAAGTTGGCGTTATTTTAATTACAGACTACCTGCCAAATGAGCGCCTCCGTTCGGCGAAAAAGGTTAAGGGGGTTGTGAATTAGTGTGCTACGAGTAGCATGGCCTATAAGAATGATTTAATCGTGGCGGTTTACCGCTTGGTGTCGATTACAACGTACAACGCATCACTAGAGACAACTGAAAATGGGTCATTTTCAGGTACAGCAACTTGGTGTACGAATAAAAGCGACCCAGGCTTGGAGTACGGGTTTTAGTGCTTCTTGTGGCGCGGCTTAGAGTTATAAAACAGAACGGCCCAGAAGATCGGAATGAGTCTGCGTATTTCTTCCGAAATAGCCCCAGAGCTGGTTGCCTACATTAGCGGGAGATCCAGATCCCAGCACAGAAAACCGCTGGGGAAAGCAACTGGTTGGAATTTTTAATCTTAATATGCCCATTGAAATGAGTCGTTATAAACCTGAGCGACACCTCACGAAAGGGTTCTGAGCCAAGTTACTCCTACGCCGAGTAACGCCTTCTCATTCATCAGCTAAGGGTGGGTATAGGTGGAAGATGAAGCTTATAAAAGCCAATGATTTCGTCACTATTATGGAGGGAGCAGCTTTACCACGAGCTGCTTTTCACACGCCATCGAGGACGGCCGGTGGCTATGACAGAGGCAGGTACTACATGGAGTACCAGCGAGCACCCTACTATACCGAGAAACACCGAGTACCCTACTACACCGAGTACCACCGAGTACCCTACTACACCGAGTATACTCACTGTAATAGGTAATAGCTATTATACTCGGTGCCAATGGTCCGTGTAATAGGTAATAGGTAATAGGCACCACCCCAAGTAATAAGTACTTGGTAATAGGTCGAAACATGCCAATTACCAATCCCTGGTCGCGACACGCTGCGTGTCCCAACAATACGCATATTTTTGGTCTGCTGTTCGTTTCAATACGTATTTCTGCGTATTTTTGCGTATTTAACCGTAATTTTGCGTATTATTGCTCACTCTGGCGATTTTTTCCGTATTATTGCATTTTTCGAGCTATTGAAGGCATTCTAAAAATCCGAATATTTTATTACATTTTGGCAACTTTTCGCCTTTTTTAGCCTAATGCAGTGGCAGACCAATTTTATCATGCACCGCTATGATAACACGGTATGATACATGTATGATAGCGTATTTTTGCGTATGGCGAGAGAGCCCGACCGTATTTTTAAAACCGTATTATACGCATATCATACGCCTCGAAAATACGCAAAAATACGGCTTGGGTCGGTATTAGGGGTGTTTTTAAACACAATTAATTAATAGACGTAAGAGGCTAATTAAAAAAATAATTAAAATCTTACGTCTTATTTTCATAAAATAAGCTCGTATCTATTTGGACACGAACAGTTTTTTGGGGCTTACGAGGATTTTTCTGTCCATAACTGCTTATCATACAGAAAATAAGCATCGATTTTTTAAAATCAAAAATTCTTAAAAGAAGCTTTTTTTGGCCAGGCCGTTACGTTATTCCTTCGTTTTGGCATTCCTCTCATCTGGCTAGCGTTCCTGTTGCGACCGACTCGCCTGGTGCTCAGCGCCCGCAACCGCGCATTCCCAGGACCGTTGCTACGCTTTGGTAGGTCACTTCACGCACATGTATGTGGCCGTGACAGCGTGGCCATGACCGCTTCAACTGGCTCACCGTCGTGAGCGTGCAGACGCCCGCGCCGCTATGAGCACTTCCGATGGCTTACGGCCGTGGTCTGCGTCTTATCTGACTTCGGCACTACGGGTAGCGTCCGCAGTGTCGTCGTCGTCTGCGCCCCGAAGACAGACGCTCTGCGAGAGGAGGAGCTGAACCTCACATCAGCCTCGTCACAGCGCCTAAGTGCCGACCACCTCAGCACATTCGACGTCTTTGGCCTGAGTACATGATAGCTTGGTTGGATAAGGTAAAACTTGGAGCGAATCGTTCGAGACGAGGCAAGGCGAAGCGACGCAAGACGAGATGCCGCCGCAAGGCGAGGCGTGGCAAGGCGGGACGATGCGGAGAGGGCTACGAGCGCAAGGCGATGAGACGTGGGATTGTATAATAACCGCCTGTTTATTAGAGCTTCTGATGCAGTGGTTGTTTGCGATGTAAACTCTGCTGAAGACGCTCCTAAGGCGGGTGGACTCACTGCCCCTTCCACAAAAGCATTTCTATCAGAGTTTAATCCGAAAACAATCACAGACGGCTTTGGAGAAACGCTTCTAGCTTAGAGTGGTGAAACTACAAGTAAAGTGCTAGTTTCACCAATCTGAGCTAGACGTGTTAGTAGTTTCTAGTAGTTTCACCAATCTGATGGGTTTAAATTTTATAACCTTGAAAGAAGCTAAACGACTACCTCGAGGACAGGCTTTTAAGAATGTTCTAATTAAGGCAAAAAGAACGGACTAAAATTAGCTCCTCAAGAGCCATCAGAAAGAGAGGCAAGAAGAGAGTAGATGGCGCGAGTGGCTACTAAAGGAAGCCTCACGCTGGATCCGGCTCTCATTGACTCGGCAGGCCTTGCTCGAATTTCTCGAGTAAAACTAGCGTGTGGATCGCGGAAAGTGGCACGTTGCTGATCTAACAGATTCGTCTCGGTACAAGGGGAGTACTCTGATGCGAAATTGGAACTTTTCACGGCGGCAAATTACTCCACTACCAAATAACTACAACAAATAATTTCTAAGATGGATGCTAATGATTGCTATCAATCGATCATTAATCAATTGCTTGAGGAGAAGAAGGACCCTACAACTTTGCAGTATAATGAGCTTGAGGTGCATCTAGAGATTTTGACCGTAGCGTAGGCGCGCATGTTGGCACGTTCTTTTGGTGGATATCCGAAATCTTTGAATGCAGCTGCTGTTATGGGGCTATTGTTGCCGGAGGACGGCACTTTCCAGAGGAAGTTCAAGGCTCTGGGGATGACGTCTTGCGCGCATGAATGGCCGTATGTTGCTTTTTCTGGTTACTGGGGCTCGATGTCTAAGCCGGCCGGGAAGATGTTCTTGGATAAGAAGGAGAGAAATTTGGGCTCAATGGATGCTTCTGAGACAAACATCGCTATTAATTGCTGGGATCTCGTGTACGGAGAGATCCCAAGGATAGTGCTTGATCACAGGGGAGCGTTCATGAGGCTATCTATTGGAGCGAGGAAGACGACGGTCCAAGATATCTTACTCAAGGTGGAGACGGACGCACAGATCAGCGATCTGGAGGTGGGAAGCATGCGCTCTATGAAGAAGCACTGGGACGAGACTTATATGAAGGCGTTTATGAAGATGGAGGTTACCCGGTCGGAAGCATCAAAGAATTCAGGTGCCGCAGGGGAGGCCTCTGATGCTGTCTAATGCAAATATTTCGTAGACAGGGGGACGGTATTCCGGTACCGGTTCAGCGGCGGAGAGCACCCGATCTCGCAACGCAAGACGGCGGAGGTAGCACAGGTGGACTACTGGGGAGATCGGCATGCCCGGTTGTTCAATCCGCCGCCAGATCTGCTGTCAGTGACTCTGACGAAAATGGAAAGAAAGAAGGCCAAGGGAATAGTGATATTCCCATTCCTAGGAGAGATTCAGGGGATGTCTCAACTCATACGTCGAGCCGAGCGTATCACTCTTCTAAATCCAGACCCGGAAGCACCGTTGGTGGTCGGAGCCCGATCCGGCGCGGCCTCCTGCCCGCTTGTACTGGCGGATGTCGGATTGAGATTACGGAGCGAGGATTCATCTTGCGGACGGCTTTCCGCAAAAAATGGCCCGAGTCTCTCGTCCAGCCGTTTCTTTAAGCGAGCCGCAGGGTTCAGGACCAGACTGCAATATGACTAGACCGGAACTCAAAAAGTTTGTGCAGCACAAGCGCAAAGTATTGCTTGAGGACGGTGATGATCATTTGACATCTATGGCCACGTCGACGAAGCTCATGTCGGGATCTTTGAAGCCGAAAACTTGGGAGGCTCGAGAGCAAGGCATATGGCGGCTCTGACGGATTTTATAAAACTAAATTGCGTAGATTTTCCTCTCCAGCCTCGTCATCAGATCGCGTTGGTCATTTTCTTCTTAGATCGCTTGTTGCAGCGAATACCTCCAAATTTGAGAGCCGTCTCGCTGCTATCCTACCTATCGGGAATACGAAGTACTCGTGCTTCACTGGGCTTTAGTGAGCTTGCAACGTCGGAAAACTGTCTGGATTTGGAGTCAGTATGCGCTGGATATGTTAAGGTCGAAGAGGATTATATCGAGCCTACAAAAATAATAGTAGCAATACCGCCTGAGATACTAAACCGAATGTTGTGCAAGGCTTATGAACCCGGACAAGGAAGGGGACGATAAGAGACGTCGATTTAATAGTTTTCGATTCGATTTACGGCTTAAGGCCGGCAGGCGTGCATTCAATTCTCTGCGAGCAGGTGGATATTGGCGATGATGCGCTGAGGCTGCTGGTAAGGTTTCTCAAGGGCGAGACACGGAAGGGGCTAGACGAAGGGGGCAGAGGACTTTCTGATTTCCTCGTAGCCAGCCAGAAGGGTACGATTTGACGGTGAAGCAGCTGCTCATTGTTTACAAAAGTGCTAGAGGTACGAGCCCAGGCCTTTGGTTCGAAATGCCGGATTTGCCGGCGATGAATCTGGATAAGGCAGTCAAGGAAAGCCTGCAGCGCTGGGATGGACTCCGCCTGCCGGATGCTCTCTCGGTGGACATTGCCCCAGAATATCGGCTTTTACCCAGTGCGTGCTATTGGGTTGGTCGGGGATCCGGCTTCAAGTCCGATTTGACTAGAAAAAGATGAAGGATATGACCGACGTGTACATGGACCATACTTCAAGAATATCGCCGGCTTCGCTAGTCTTCTTCTCTCCAGAGCTCCCTGGGGATTCATAGGTCTTTATAGACCGAAAGTTTCTTGGCATGTTCTTGTAGCTGTCCGAGCTAACACAGAAGGGCGATGTCTGGCCGGGAGATTCAGAGCATCCCGGTCGCGCAACGCACCAAGTGCGTCTTTCTCGGCGCCGGTTGGGCGCCTTGGTCAGTGATTGGTGGTTTTTTGACCGACTTTTCGATGGTTTTAAATGTTATAACCTTGAAAGAAGCTAAACGACTACCTCGAGGACATACTTTTAGACTTTTAAGAATGTTCTAATTAAGGCAAAAAGAACGGTCTAAAATTAGCTCCGCAAGAGCCATCAGAAAGAGAGGCAAGAAGAGAGTAGATGGCGAGTGGCTACTAAAGGTATCCGCACACTGGATCAGGCTTTAATTGCCTCGGCAGGGCTTTTTCGTTTCCCGCCAGACCTCCCTGGTTTAGTCAGTCCTCAGCGGAGGCGTAGCTGATCACAGGCCGGGTTCGTTTGTATGAGTAATGTTGTATGAGCACGGGGGAAGAAAAATCAACCAGCCTGGCAGACAAGAGCTCCGAGGAAAGGAGCAGCAATAAATAGGCTTTATTTAGAGTAATAGACAAGTAGTAAGCATCCAGGGCGAGATCCGGGGATTGGTAGGATGGTTCTTAGACCTCTCTATCGGGGAGCTATAACTTAGCACCGACCTAAGCCAAGCGTGGGATCAGAGTATTTTAGGGACTATCATATAAATCTGTAAAGATTACTTTTTCAAGCTAGATTTGTTTCTCCAAAGCGCTTTAACAATAACAGGATGCGCAGCCTGTGATTGTTTGCGGAGAACTAGTAGTTCCACCAATCATAGTCTAAAGATCGTTTACAAATAAGATGTGTAAACGATCTTTAAGCTATGGTAGATTCTTTGCCTCAAGATGGCAAAATAATAAAGGTACCAATACATGCTAGATGAGTTTATCCAAAGCAGCCTGCGATAGTTTGCAGAGTAAAATAAGTTCTAGAAGGCTCGTATATCGGAGCACCAGATGTAAGTTTCGAATTCAAGGATGTCAATACCAGCCCTGAAGACCGGCCAGAACACATTTGTACGGCTGAATGCCGACACTTCCTGGTAAAGGTATGTATCCTACCATGGGAGGCGTCACAGAGCGGCCGCGAATTCGCGAACGATTTTAAGCGCTTAAAAGCTTTGATAATTCCCGCGACACAGCGCGAAAAATATCAACGCTTAGAGGCCGTTCCGCGGAGTTGACGCATGATAGGCTAAATAATATATCATTTACCACAACCAAGGCATCTGGGCTGCGGGAAAAGGTGTTGGTGCCATTACTAAATGGGCAATGATCGTTCAGGGAAATGAAGTACTTTTCCCTGAACGATCATTGCCCCTCGGCGCAGACCACTGTACCTTCTCCCGCAGCTTAGGCTCTTTCACTGCCGACAAATATCTTGGTAGCTCGACCTTATCCCGAAGGAGCACACTAACGGCTGGCACCAGCGCGCTGACTCTGCGGGCAGTTAGCGCGCAGCTGCCAACTTCGAGGGCATAATGCGTGATTTAATTCTCGTATCACGCATGTTCGATGTAAACTATATCGAGCATGCGTGATATAAGAATTAAATTACACATGCTCGCTGCAGACTGGTAAATTTCCCGGACAAGACCTTATCCCTAATTTGTGTCGTGTGCACGCTGACTGCGCCCTCTTCTCATGATGCCGAGTCATCGAGGATAACTTGGCGCGAAAGTCAGCTAAGCTGAATTGGCACAGTCAGCGATGCAGACTTAAGTCCTAGTACTACTAGTACACAGTAAGTAGGATGCTGTCTAGAGTCCTAGTACTAGTATTCAGCGATGCTAGTACTACTAGTACACAGTACGTAGGATGCTGTCTAGATTCCTAGTACTAGTATTCAGCGATGCTAGCTTAAGTCCTAGTCAGAGATGCTGACTAAAGTACTAGTACTATTAGTCAGCGATGCCGACTAAAGTCCTAGTCAGCGATGCTGACTAAAGTCCTAGTACTAGTAGTCAGCGATGCCGACTAAAGTCCTAGTCAGCGATGCTGACTAAAGTCCTAGTCAGCGATGCTGACTAAAGTCCTAGTACTACTAGTACTAGGACTTTAGTCAGCATCTCTGGCTAATAACACTAGCAGCGATGCTGACTCAATTCCTAGTTTTGCTAGTACTATATTGGACTTTAGTCAGCATCGCTGACTGCCTAGTAGGCACCACGTTTCATGGACCAAAGTGATCCGAGGTGAATTGGTAAACGCCGAATGAGTCGTCTGGTTTCAGTCCGAGCCGTTACATTTCGATTTTCGACAGTATTATAGAATTAAATCGGCCTTGTGAGGGCCTTTGTAAGACAAACGAAACGACCCCGAATCAACGTTTTTATATTTTTAATGACCCCTCGTATACCATAAAACACAAACTAATTACACACCCTGTCGGAGATATCTTAATAGGCCGACGATAGGACCCATGACGTCTATCGCACCCCTACTACTGGTCCGGCTATATGAGTAAGTTAGTCTCATCTAGCCCGTCAGCTGCCTTCGCCTCAGCCACTCTATACTAGTAACTCCGGGTTAACCTCCATGGCGATGAGTTAAACTTTTAAGCTTTAAAAAAGCTAACAAGTTGAACGAAAGCTCTTTTATCGCTGCCTCACTCGGCCAGATAAGCCGGCGAGCTTGGCTATATAT
>JAULCF011274550.1:0-14477 GCA_032361265.1 Devaleraea mollis
CAGGGATCCCCGTTTCATTCAATCCGTCAAAACGCAAAAAAATCGACGTATTTTCGAAAATTTTGTCCCCACGGTGATGGGCACTTTTCTCTACCATCTTAGTCTAGTTTCTTGCAAAGATCTTTTTAGCCGTTTTTCCTTGATTGCTTGCTCTAGTTTCTCCAAATTCAACTACGCTAGGATTTTTTACATCCAACCTAGCGAGTCTACCTTGTTTTTTACTTCCTTTCTGGGCCATGCTTCTTCTCCTTCTCTCGAGATTGTTCTTGCCTGCAACACTAAGACCTATCTTGCTTAATATTATTATTATGTCGGATATACCTGAATAGGTCGACGATAGGATCCACCACGCCTATCGCACCCTTGCTACTGGCCCAGCTAGATGACTAAGTGATCCGATTAAGGCCGTCATCTTCCTTCGCTTCAGAAACTCTAGACTAGGAACTACGGGTTAGCCTCCATGGCGATGAATTAAACTAAAAGCTAACAAGCTGAACAAAACCTCTTTTTATCGCTGCCTCACTCGGCCAGATAAGCCGGCGAGCTTGGCTATATACTAAAAACTGTTCCACCCTATCAAGCCTAGAACTCTACTCGATTAACCCTTGAATGGCTTAAAGGCGGGGTCTCTACTCTAGTTTTGAGGGCTTACTCTAAGCCCACCTTGCTTCCATCCCCGCACCCCCTAACATCGACCGCAAATCGTCATATTCTCTTATTTGCTGATCTCTCTTAGGGAGAACGTGCTCCCTATTTTGAGTACTCAATGACGTCATTTGTGGTCCCCACAACCGCTTCATAGGAGATGACTTTATTCCTCCAGCACTGCTTAAAGTGCTGGCTAAGATCATAACGATGTTTCTGGCTTGAACTTGTTGCTATAGATGAAGGATGTTGAGGTCGTGGATGAATGAACTTAGGTTTATATGTAGAGACAGAATATAGTAAGTTAAGTCTTTAAGTACAGTATAGTGACTCGAGCGTGAATCTAGAGTACAGCCTAAGCTTTTGTGGCTAATACTCCTTCCCGCCCTTACTGCAGTACATGTACTTGGGGTTTCTGACTGAACGCCTCCAATTTCGTCACGTGTACCTTTGGCCTCTTTCTCGATAATGCAAAGGCGTGGCTCTCAGTCACTCTCGAGATTTCACTACTCCTATATTACCGTTCATGGACTTTGCGACTTGACCCTTAGTGAAACTCTTTAGTGTACGCAGAATTAATTAGGAACTCCCTGACAGACGTTCCATTTAAGCCAAAGGACTGACCAAGAAATCAGCAAAAATAGCGCGGATAAAGCTATCAAAAGAGCTACGCAGATTGGCTCATGTCGAAGGCTCTGAGTTTCCGAAGCAAGATGGGGAAAACATAGACAAAGTGTGAAAATTCAGAATCCTTGAAATAGCATGCTCGGCCGAAAGCAACAAGCAACCGCCGCCGCCCTCACCACAGTCACTTCCAGACAGACTATCAAGAAAATATACACAGAGCCTCTGGCGAAGCTGAAGGCCATGTATTCTGATTCTTCGACGTGCCAGGAGCCTATCTACGATCACCAATTAACCCAAACTTACGAATCGTGATTGTGCAACCACCAAGGGCTAACGGACAGCAAAAATGTCTAGGAAAAGCTTGTGTCCTAAGACGAGCTAGGACTGGAGACAAAGCAGCAAATCAGTCATGGAACTCGTGGCGCGATTTTTGGATCAAAATCTGGGGATGGACAAAAGCACTGGTAGAACCAAGCCTGTTTATCATCAACACCAAAAACGGGATGGCACGTCTCGAGGCAGACAATGACGTCTTTTTTATGTCAGCATTGACAGTTAAAAATATGGGCGAATGTAAAAAACCGCTTCTGGAGTTTGGCAAGTAACGATACAAGATATCTGCTCTGAAAAATCAATAGGAAAAACAGCGCATAAAGAGAACGGACCTCCACAATCATTTCAACTCGTCGCTTTGAAAACCGCGGGACTGGAAACAGGGGGCATCAAAATTAACAACCCCAAAATTATCGAAAAAAGCCTAGGTGAAAAAGGGCTTATTGAAGCAAATTCAGTGAATGTGCCATATGTCATAAGTGCCGATTGAACAGCTCGAAAATAACACGAACCGCGTGATGACGTGCGACAATACATAAGTGATGTTGAATCTCTCAGGTTCATCGATGACACGGCGCATCCGACAATCTCTTACAGTGTCGGACTATTGGGTAGAGATCTGGCGACCCTTCAACACGACATGCTGAAGCCTTAAAACAGATATAGTGGTATCGTAGTTCCAGAACAAACGATGGACCGGTATACGACAAAAGAGGTCTAGATTTTACATATTATACTTACAGTGAATGTGCAGCGTGTAAGGATACTCGCAGATCAATCTCTGGCAACCTATTGATGGCAAAAAGGATGCTAATCATGTGGGGATCACCACTTCAAATCACGCCAACACAGTCATCTTCCGAAGCGGAATTAATTTCTGCTGTTACAGGAGCAAGGAATATGACGTGGATCTCTAATCTGGCACAAGAACTCTTGATACAAGTGCAAAAACAAGATGCAACTTTGATAAAAGATACAAAATCGTCAACCAAGTATCACGAAGGAATCATTGTACCTAATCAAGCAAACGAATTACGTTTTCTTTTGGACATTAAAGGAGCTTTCGAAATGGCAAAAAGTTACGGTCCTTCCAAACGAACGAAACACATTTCAATTAAGTCATCATTACCTCCAGTTTCATATTAACAAAAGAGTTATCAGAATAAGCTTAGTTTCGACTACTGAACAATGGAATGATTTTTAAACGAAGAGGGTGGGCAAAGTATTATTCTTAGACGCAATAAAAAACATTGGATACTCGGCATGAAACCAAGAAGCGCAAATCGGAAGGGGGGCTGTCATAACTTCTCTTTCCGTTTTTTTTGCGATTTGCACTCTGCTTCATTTCTGTGTCATCAAACTTTCTCTTACATCATTCCTTATCTACATTTATTCATGAACTACATTAATTCAGTAATTAATTTACAAGTGAATTTAATGTAGATAGCTATATAAGCCGAAATCTTTTCCGAGGCTTCTCAGAATAAAAGAATCTTCGACTATTGACACCAATAAGCAAAACTTCTTTTTCTGGACATGCCGCTTAAAGCTGCCCCTATTTTCTACCATCTCATGCCGCCCCCGGTTTTCTATTGCGCCACCGTGGCGGGGTGAGAGGGTAAGGGTCAGGGGTTGCGAATAGGTAAGCATGAGATTAGGTTTTTGAATTGAGTAGGCTACTTTTGATTCCTACTCTACTTGAATAGGAGTAGGAGTAGGCCGGTGGTCTGGAGTAGAGAGTAGGGAACATGCAGTCAGCATTTCGGCTATAAATCTATTCAGGCTACTCAAGCCTATTCCATCTACTCGCGAGTAGGCGGACTAGACCTGAGTAGCCTGAATGAACCTTTTCCACCTATTCCATCTACTCCGACCTATTATTTAGAGTGTACGCCCGTACAGTGTACGCCACTGCTTACCTTTTTAAAGCTCAGGAGATACGAGAACTGTTTGGGGTGGCGCACTCTTACGTCACCGCCGCTGGTCACCGTGCTCATACCTACTGCATAGATCCCTATCGATGGCAATAGCCCCGGTACATGGATAGGTTCAGGGGCCATGGACTCTAAATTAGAAGCAAAAGTGGCCTGATGCTGTGTCTCTTCGGTAGTGTCGTGTATCTCTTGGTTGACTCAAGCATCTACTCCGGAATAGGAGCATACTCTAGAGTAGGTTGACTCAAGCGCCTACTCCAGAATAGAAGCCTACTCTGGAGTAGGTGATTCAGTGTGAATAAGATGAGTAGGTGACTCAGTGTGAATAGGATGAGCCTATTTGAGTAGGCTATGTGCCCAGTTTGAGTAGAGACTAGATAATAGGTTGATATTCAATATCTCACCGAGAAAAGAGAGTAGGAGTAGGTTGAAAATTCGGCCTATTCGCAAGTAATTTTACAAGCTCAGTAGACAAGTACAAGTGGTTTTGAAAACCCAAAAGTGCATCCAGTGGCTCCAAAGTGCTCTTGCCAGAAGTGCCATTCAGGGCACGTTTTTACTCTTGATTGGAGGATAATAACTGAGGTTCGTCATTAGTGCCTCAAGAAGTTCCAGAAGTACCAAAAAGTGCTCAAACTACATCCTGCTATCATAATGTACTGAAGATGACGTCTCGTTCACACGTCAGTGTTGGGCCAGCGTGTCCGATGAGTGTGCAGTTGCCTCCATTGATTTTTGATCGTGCGAGCTGCAGTACCATTAACAGAAGTGTTAGCTGCTGCGACATGCACCTCTCCCGACCCCACGCGCTAAGCGCACCCGCCATGTCCATCGTCCCAGCGTTGGCGTCTTAAATCCAAGCCTCGTCTCCCATTTTCATGACACCCGCGCCCGCTTTGTCGGCCGATAAAGCGGGCGCGGATGTCTGGCGAGTGGGAGACGAGGACGGCCTCCTCTTCCGCTATGTCGGTATTGGCGCCCTTTATTCCCGCATGGGGGGCCACTTTCTTGTCTCCTATAGTCTGCCGCCTACCGGCAGGTGGCAGGCTGGAGGTGGCAGAGGTGTCGAGCGGCGGGGCTCAGACGCCATGCGGAGTGACAGCGGGATGGGGACAAGGTTCGGTGTCAGGGCCTAAAATTCAACCGTCGGTCAACAGTGGTATCAAACTATGATATTGTAGCGCTCATTTTGAATATGAGGGCTACGAAATCATAATTTGATACCACTATCGGCCGGTCAACCTGCCTCTCCATAATAAAGAGTAGTTATCGTAAAGTTGGCTAGCGCGATCTTACGCACTGGTTTGTCGCATACATTTTGGTGGATGCATTTTTCCTGTGCTTCTGAACAATGCTCACATTTGCCTCATGTTAAAATGGCAGGCAGATGCGTTTCTACCGCAGAATGCTTAAGCGGCCACATAGAATACCCAAAATGGTTTTTACAATAGAGATAATAAAACTGCTTCACACTTTATCAACACACGGTCGAATTTGAGGTAACGGCGTATGGCGACGAGCAGGCCTGGGAGTGTTGCTCTGTTTGAGAAACCGTATAATATCATATTCGAGAACATTGACAAAGCCTGCATTATTAGATGTCTTAGATGTATTAGAGATCTGATATGGCACATACCAAGCTTTCTCTTTAATTTCGTCTAACAGAAGCTTCTCTTCCTAGGATCTGTTTTATATCGGGCAGGGAAAAGCACAGAGCCATGCGACAGCAATGTACAGTACCCAGGTTTAGTGCTATACCGCCGAATTCGAGCTCATCCATGAATCTCGCTCCAACTGTCTCACTTGATATCAAGTAATCTTCTTGAAAATCACTCCAACAAAAGTTTGCAAAGCACTTCAACTAAAGTTAGAGCATAGTCCTTGATTTCAAGTAATCTTCTTTCAAAGCACCTCAAATTAGTTGGAATGCTTTGCAAAAAGATAACTTGAAATTAAGGATTAGAGTTAGAGCAAGTTTGGATAAGCGCGCTATAGGACCACTGGCCTGCCCAAGCATGGAAAATAGTCGAACTCTCATTTGCCCATAATTTTGCTACTATGCTGACCGAAAAAGTTTGGTTGACCTCAAGTCATGCCGCAGCTCAAAACTACGAGTATATCTGATTCGGACACACAGTATAGTTTACTTGATCTAGAAGCCTTCTTAGTTTGGCCCCCTGTCAATAAGGATTACCATAATCAGTTGGTTTGGTCGAAAATATGACAGATTGTGCACTCAGAGGGGTTGTACAGTTCAGTTTTGCTTCAGTATTTGAAAAGGAAAGTTAAAGTTTTATGACCTTGGTAAAACTTCCACGGCCCAAACTTGCTAAAATGATCAGATTGTATAGTAGCGTTTGCTGACTAAAAATATCGGCTGAACTCAGATCAGATCATGCCATATGCTCTAAAACGACACTTTATCGCGCATCAAATACTTGAATGAGGATTAAAATTGGCACACACAAGCAAGTATACTTTATCTAGCATCCTGCTAAGTTTTGCATTCAATCAATAAAAATGAACACGAAAGAGTTGGTTTGATCGAAGCGTATATACAGTTGTCATTTTGTGCGCTTAAAAGGCGCTGTACAGCTCACTTTTACCATGCACTTGAAGAAAAAGGTCAAAGGTTTATGACAGTGGTAAAACTTCTACAGACAAAGCATACAAAAATTACCAGATTATATAGTAGCTTAGTATGCTAGCATATTCTGCTGACATAAAAAGGTTCGGCCGTGTTCAGTTCGGAGCAAGCCATATTCGATGATTAAGCGAACTCTACATAACTGAATGCGACGTAACGCAATTTTACATGATCCAGCATCCTTCGAATTCTGGCTTTCAATTAATAAAGATAAACAAAAAAGAGTTCGTTTGATTTCATTTTGAGTCAGCTTGCAGGCTTATAGGAGTTGTACGTACAACTCCTCTGTGCAGATATATCACTTCAACTACAATGTTACAATATGAGAAGAAATTGAATGATGACTACGAAGCGGTATCTGCTGACCGAAAAGATAAGTTGACTTCAAGTTCGAACATGTTACATGCATGCATGCATGCATGTATGTAACATGTGATTTGCACGTCGTGCGTCGTATGCTACATACAACATTTTCTTCTACATAGAACGAGTTCTAAAGTTATGCTTTGTAAAGCATAACATTTCTTTTTTTTAATTACATTGATGGAAAAAAACATAAATTATGCTTTAAGAAGCATAAAATATATTATAATTTAGAACATATTATTGGTGGGAATTTGAACCATGCGAATACTCGCACAGCTCAAAAATCCTCCTTTCATGAGCCGGCTACCAAGTTATAAGCGCATTAAAATGCTTTTTTCAAAAACCGAACTGAATACCTTGAGCCTTTGACAAAGAGTTCAGTAAATGCCATAGGCAGCATAAAAAGCCTTGCCAGGTTTTATAGTAAGGCCTGGGGCAGATGTTTTGTGCTCAACTAAAAGACTTGACTGCCAACTAAGCCGCCGTGCGTACCTGACACCACGCCAGGTAGCGCGCATTGAATTTCTGTCTTGGTTTTAGGTGAGCTAGGAGGGCGCAACTATTCTAAAATGAAAGAAGCGCAGATCGTACAGCACCAATTGGAAGCTGTCACGCGACAGTTGGATGCGAAAATCTAGAATTCGCAGAGATTCAAATTTTCCACGTAGCACTGCCGCGCCTTGTCTGCAGAAAAACGCAAGGGCATGCTCGTCTTGAGTTTAATTTGCGGCCATGAGGTCGGTTATGTTCCCCGCTCATAGACGGACTCCTGACATTTGCTCCAAGGGAGCCCTTCTTTAAGCGGGTTTGGAACCAAACTAATGCTTGTAAGTGTTGGGCGCTAAATTTAGATGCATCTTAATATGCATCTTCAACGGTCATGTAACCAACCTGACAACCGCGGTAGGAGAGAATACCAATCTGAGGTTGAACAATCTTGTTCGCGCATACGTAGAACGGTTTTTAGACGATCGACTAAGTGCTAGGCCGGACGAGGAGAGAGGAAAAGAATAGGTTTTCTGAGCCTAATGACGAGTAATGCATACCTATTGATGTAAAGGTACCGTGTTAGCACGCCAAAGCGTTTTGCTAGCAGTGATTTCATCTATGACATCAGAGATAACATCGGCTCACGTGCCCAGCATCACTCCTCAAGATCGCGAAAAACGACTGCGTTTCAGGCGGTCTCATAACTTACTCATATAAAGTGCTATGAGCCCCGTATTTGATCGCCAAACAATAAACTCGGGTGAGTACATTCCATAATAAACTTAGGCCTCGAGAGGAGATGGATACCGACGTCACACTGACGCGTTTTCCTCTCGGGCGCACAAAACCACTTGCAGTGTTCTAGTGCTATCCATCTCGCTCTCCTCTCTTGGAGCACGCGTCTTTTCTGCCCGGTGCTCAGAAAATCGAATCGAGAGTTTCGTTTTTCCTGATATAAGAAAAGCCGGTAAAAAGAGACACCGCGCTCGACAATGATACAAGCGAGAACTAACCCGATTTCTCAGTACGCCTCAACAAAGAGAGTAGGGGTGACAAGATGGTCAAGGACTCTCCCGCGCAAACAAGCACCGGAAGCAGGACACCTCCTCTCCGAGCACTACGCCTACGACAATTTCGAAGCGCGCCAAGAGGCGCAGTCCACAAGAGCAAGCAGGAGCTGCCCAGACCACCCGCAAGCAGGAGGTAAATCGCGCGGCCAAGCTCGAGGTGAAGCGTACTGCGAGTAATAAGAAGGAGGAGGAGAAAAAAGAAGCCTCCGCGGATCTTCCCGAAAAGCGCAAGAATTGCGGCGGAAGCATCAACAAAGAGGTTGCCACCAACAAAGAAGCCCTCGACAAATAGGATGTCGTTGCCAACAACGCCGCCCCCGACAAAGAGGAAGTCTTTGCCAACAACGGCGCCCTCGAAAAAGAGGAATTCGATGCCAACAACGACACCCTTGATAAATATGACGTCATAGACGACAAAACAGGAGCCTTCAACAAAGTGGACATCTCTGACGACAAAAGCGTCCTCCGCAAAGAGGACGAATCCGACGACGGTGAAGATTTTACAGAAACATCCAAGCCGCCCGCGTCACTCGATGTCGAGAATCCGATGACGGAACGCAACCTCTACACGGAGTTGCAAACACCTCGGCATCAGGACAGCTCCTCCAAGGAGGAACTGCCAAAGCAGCCCATCACAGTTTTTGACACTGCAGCCGAGACGCAGTAAAGAGAGTTTAGTGAGGCCGAAAAGCAGTGGCAAGCAGATAAGGAGTTTGAAAGCATGGGAAGAGAAAAAGCAGAGGCCGCGTACGAACAGCGGAATAACGACAAGAAACTCCTACGCGAAGAGCGCGAGACCGACGAGCAGTTTTCATACAACTCCCAGGACCTTGACAACACTTTCTTTTTTATCAAAGCAGTACGAGAACTACGCGCCGAAGAACCGACCCGCTTGTACGACGACAGGCGTCTCGGAATTCTATGGGACCGCGACCTGGAGTTGTCCCAGAAAACTTACGACGCGCAGCTCAAAAATGATCTGCGTGCGAAGAAGAGACGGGAGAATGCGAATACAAATGTTCCTAATGACCCCCCGTCCCTGCCCTGAGTGTAACCCCGACCCAAGTTCTTGCATCGCCCACCCGTCCCTTTACCGCCTGCCTCCTCACTTGTAGACGGAGCAGGGGCGTGACCGGACAAGTCATCTTTTAAATTTATGAATGGAATTCGAGACGCGGCCGAACGAAAAGCGTAAGGACTATGGACAGGCGAAGGCGCTTCACCGGAAGCCTGAGAGCATTTTCTCCCTAATCCCACAGCGGTGACGGCGCCCGTCATCCACAATGAGACTTCGGCATCTACCCACCTCTCGGATTTACCCCTACAGAAGAAGACGCTAGTCAGTACATCTACTGACGATACACAGAATACGTCTGACCTCACAGACTGCGAAGACACCCTGCGCCCGGTACAGAAGTACAAGGCGTATCACCTCAGACAAAATCAGCGTTGGAAATAGGGCAAGCGGCCGAAGCCGCTTACACTCAAGGCCACCATTTCCGCGACATGACTGGAGTCGTACTTGTTGAGTGGCTGCTAGAAGAAAGAGTCCGGTGAGAAGTGGACCTATGCGGAGCTTGATGATGACGAGTTTTTAAGATGGACCTATCCCGCTGCAAGAAGTAGAAGCCGAAGATTTTCTCTAATTTCTTGCGCGAGAACAAGCTCGTGCGGAAAGTAAGGGCAACCTTCCGCAACGCGGTGGACAAGCTCGTCACGGCTACGTATCCAGTGTTTCATAAAAGGGACGAATTCGCCGCCCAACTATTGAAGAGCGGCGGGAATTTGAACCTGATCGACTACCTCAGAAAAAAAATGGTCACGAACATCGTGTTTCCCGAGCGTCAACTCAAAGGCATTGCTGACGAGCTGGCAATAAAAGACGACTTCGAGAAATTTTGTGACGTCCTTCGTAACGAAGCCGATGACATAGACGGCAAGGGAAAGCGCAATGTAGCCAGTGATAAGGCTGCTGATGGAAGTGCCGGCGGCCGCGCTAGCCATCAGAAGCCACGAAGACGAGTCCATGTTTCTTTTCAAGGGCATGGTCACGGCCGCTTTAACTCAAACCCTCAGAAAAGAAGAGGATACGGCGGTGGGCGTCAATAAGTCGAGCGACCGGCTGAAGGAGGACGCGGGCGTGTAATTCCTTCGCCTGCGTAGCTCCAAGGACAGACCCGCCCTCAGTAACAGGACGCAGGAAGCGGATATGGCGCAGGAAGAGGCCTGCGCGCACATGATGGTCGAGAAGGACGAGGAGATGGCAGAGGTAAAGGAGCCGCGAAATGAGGCATCCGCGAGCGTCAAATCGCAGGCGAATCACGCCCGAGGAGAAAAGTGTTTTACAAGATTGCGGACTGGCGCCGAGACTCCGTGCAAAAGGTGGTGGGCATCGACCCCCACGACGCCAGTTTGAGTACCACCGCCGCCAAGGACTCCACCCAAAGGAGCCACATCCCTGAGTCAGAAAGGGTACCTTTCCTGGGCAGTACCATTTATTTTGTGACGGCCCTAACGCTGCGCATGGCGACAACTTTGCCAATATTTAGGGATTCTGGACCGAGGCGGAGGAGCGCGATCAGCAGAAGCATTGGGATCAAATTGCGAAACAATTTGGTAAATACACGGGGCCTTCTGCTCCTACAATCCTATTTGCAACTGTAATTTAGTCGTGCCGAAGGTTTTTGGAGCTCGTAACGAGTCCATGGACTTAGAGCACGGGCCAGCCATGCCCAAGTTCTATGGTCCTCGCAAAGAGCCCATGGACAAGAAGCACGAACAATAAAGTTCGGTCGACTTCAACAAAAAAATCGATATTGCAATGGACCTTGGAGAGCCCTCGGAGCACGAATGTCCCGCGAGGATTGTGGCTCGAGTACGCAAGCGTCCCTACTCAAGCACTCGAAAAGAGGGCCTGAGTAGCAAAAATATTAAAAGCTTTGTCACAAACAAGAGAGGAGAGGTAATTGCAAAAGGTTCTTACAATGAAAAACCAATCCACAAAGAGATAACAGATGAAAGTTAGCATTCATCTGAGCAATATATTTACGGGGCTAACGCGTCCTGTATTATTGATACCGGTTCGGTCCAAAATCAGTTTGGCCACAAACATCTCAAGTTGTTTGAAAAAGCCGGTATCTCTTACACAGATATGGATGCAGCAACGCCCTTCACACTGAAAGGTGCGTTCGGTACGGCAACACATACAGAAAAGGAGATATTCACGTCATCTGCCTTGATCATGACAACAGTTGACTGTCCGGTCAAGTTTAAAAATATCCAGCTGTATCTCCTTGAGAAAGCTGACGAAATAATTTTCGGCCTGCCGTTCACAAATGGAGTTGGTTTTAATATCAGCGCGCATCTGGCTGAACACATGGCCAAACTCGTTGGCCTGAAATTAGATCTCAATGATGGAGGTCAGAGCGTATCAAGTGTGCGGCGGATGCACTCTGCGAATGGGCCCGGCGATTAAGTCCCCATCCGTACAGATCCGCGCGCACCACTTGACGGTAAAGACCCATTAGAAGAGGAAGCCCCTTGCTTACCTATAGGTCAGGTAGACCCTAAGGAAGAATAAGCTCTTATTTATGCTATGAAATATAGGGCCTTTTATGCAATTAAAAGTTCTAGGACTGACTCTTTCTACAGAGATCAGATCCCTACTAACGCTGAGGCACAGATAGATTACCTTTTAAAAGAAAACCGTTCAGTATTTTCTTCAAAACTAATAAGTAGACCGCCCTGCAGCATATAATCCATTCGTATTACTCTAAAGGAAGGAGTGACGCCAGTGCAAAGCAGGACGCGCCGATATCCGCCACAAAAACAAGCTATTTTGTCGGATACGTGCGCAAGACTTGAAGATGAAATTATTCCGCCGCATTTGCAGCGCCGAATGGGTAGCCGCCCCACTCCTCGTCCATAAGGCTCCACCGGCCATGTAACGCATGGCGGTGGAACGTATACCGATCAACAATGCAACTATCAAGGACGATATGCCTTTGCCTAAAATGGAGACAATGCTCCTCGATGTGTTAAAAACTCACTTCTTCGCACAGATGGATATGACACGCGCTTACTTCCAAGTGAGCATTCATCCAGAGGACAACACAAGCACACCTTCAGAGGAGCGGACTCCCATAAATTATATGATCCGCTACGCTCCTTGCAAGGTGCAAAACATTCTGGCATTCATTTGAAAGTGGGAGCCGCGGAGGCATTTACGGAAAATTTCAAAAGTTTTCTTATCTGGCTCGACGACTTGCTCCTCCACGCCACCAATTTCGCCAAGCACATGAAATTGATGGAAACATTCCTTGGGCTGTGCCGATATTGAAACTTCACCCTTAGCCAGGGTAATTAATCTCTCGTCAAATAAAAGGCTAAGTGGTGCGGCTAAATCGTTACAGCGGCAGGTATTACACTTGATCCCCTCCGTACGGACGGATTACTCTCCATGCAAGGCCCAAGACGGCTGGAGACCCCCAACAATTTGTCTGCACGATAAATTGGATGCGCAAGTGTATCCCGAAGTACAACAAGAACGTTGGTCCGTTTCAAACCCTGCTGTTGACCTTAACAAAAAGGCACGGTTCTAAATAAATTTGCTGGAGAAGGTGAAACTGGGGCCCGGCATTTGGACGCCAGAAATTCACAATCTCTTGAGGATCTCAAGCAGCTCATCGCTGAGCCAAGAACGCTCAGACACTTGGATCCTACAAAGAGCTTGTGCATGAACACCGAACCCTCAGAAAGATACGGGGCGGGTGTTCTTACACAAAGCCCTGAGGAGGATGCGGCTAAGCCTCAAGAAGAGATATGCCACGGACCTCTAGCCTTTGTCAGTGGCGCCTTCACCAGCGCCATGTCAAGCTGGTCGATCTGTGAGAAGGAAGCGTTCGCCATGGCTAATCCATGGCGCAAACGGACTACTACACCGCTTGCGCAGAAACAAGCATCTACACAGATCACCGCAACCTCATTTATATCTTGGAAAATTTCAAGAGTCATCCAAATATGCCGGCATAATTCGTGTCTAAGATACAGCGCTGGGCACTCATACTCTCTCAGTTCGATTATGTAGTAAGCCATGTGCCTGGGGAGTTCAACTATTTACCAGATCTTATGACACGCTGGGGCGCTACTTCTTAAGTGCGCAGACTCTATGTACCGATAACGGGCGTAGACTCCCAGACTTTTGACAGGGACGCGATCTTAGACAAGATCAAAGAGGCCCAAAAAGCCATGTTACCAGCCCGGGCAACCTTGCTCACCGTCGAAAGCAGGACATCCTATGGATGCTTGCTTCGAGATGGCAAAATCTTTATACCCAAAAAGGCAACACAAATCGAAATTGATTTGCTGATCATGAGCCACTGTGGCCGGGCAAGACACAAAGGCCAAGCTGTCACTTCCAACCACGTGAAGGACAAATTCACGTGGATAGGCATCGCCGATGACATAAAGACATTTGTCTACATATGCTTGCACTGATAATATACAAAAGGGAAAATACGAGTAACTCACGAGCAAGCTCACACGCTGCACGCGATAAGGCCTAACGAAATCCAGCATTTAGATTACCTCTACATGTCAGAGGTCGAACCAAACTGGAAGAACATCCTTATCCATTAGGATGACATCTCATTTTTATTGTTTGGCTTGTCAAAACCCGCAACTGTGAGACGGACAGTGCGGTGGTACTTCTGAAGGATTGGATTACAAATTTAAGAGCTCATAGGTCATGGGTCTCAGACCAAGGCAGTCACTTCAAGAACGATGTGATGGAAATGCTCGCGGTTGCGCTCGGTACGAGGCATCACTTCACCTCAGCCTATTATACTCCAAGCAATAGGACGGTTGAAGTGGTGTGCCGCGAGACTATCCGCGCCTGCCGGGCGCTTCTACCCGAAAACAAACTTCGGCCAAAGGTTTGAACAAAGTTCACTAACATTATCCAAAGTGTTTTGAACACCTCCAAGACCTCCAAGATTGGCAAGGAGCTCGTCCCGATCTCAGCATTCACAATGCTGCCGCCAATGAACCCATTGGCGGAACTGCTACCAGCCGACATGACGAGTACAGAGCTAAAAACTCTGTCTCTCGCCAATGCTGCACAAATGATCGAATTTGAGGAAGTCCACGATGCCATCCACGAAATGCATCGACGTGTATCTGCAGCCTCTCAAGCAAAGAGAGATGCAGAGATTGATGGACACAATAAGGCGACAAATGGTACCGCCATTAACTTTGATGTCGGTGATTTCATCCTTATTAGGTACCCTCAAACACAAAAGGTGAATAAGCTTACAGTCACATGGACTGGGCCCGCAAGAGTGCTAGGTTTCACTACGTCTCTTGTTG
>JAULCF011275661.1:0-16181 GCA_032361265.1 Devaleraea mollis
TCATCAATCAAATTAATTTTTTGCTCTTTAGTGATATTTGGAGGACATTTTGAAACGATCAAAATGTTAGCTCTATGATAAGCTGATCGCCATTCTCGGAGCCGGCCGCTTGGTAATAAATAATCTTTTGTGAAGGGAAGGCTATATTCTGTTAGGAGGATATTTAAACCAGGTTTTACAGATCGGTGTTGGAAGGCATCATCGAGCAGGATCGTCTGCGTTTCTGGTGTTTCCATCATAATCTTTGGAATAGCAAAAGTTCGACTCTCCGAGATTACGACTTGGATGCCGTTAAATTTTCTTCGAAACTGGAGCGGTTCGTCTCCTACTGTTTCCGCATTATGATTTGGTTTGACGACTAGAAAACCTTTAGTTTTTCTTTTATACCCGCGACTTAGGGTTGTGACGTTGATATAATCTTTTAATAATCGAATAAGGTACTCGATATGGGGTGTTTTGCCTGCTCCTCCAAGGGAGAGGTTTCCAACAGAGATAATTGGAACATCGAATTCAACCCCTTTTAGCAGTTTATTACTGTAAAAAAAATTACGTAGGCTCACTCCAATGCCATAGAGCAATGAAAAAGGAGCTAAAAGTAATCTTACCAGCGGGTTTTGAATCATGTTTTAATAATACGATTAACTCTGGAAATTGTTGAAGATATAGTGGATAAAGATTTTTTGAACAACTTCAAAGGTAAAAAAAAATGCTTGACCATTAACAGTAGTGTTAGGTCAAGCATTTTTATAGATAAATTAGAAGGAAATGAACTGCTTAAGGTTCTGTAGGTTCCCTCGTATTGTTAATAGAGTAGATTGTACTTTTTGATTATCTTATTTTCTGAACTTTAAAAGCGAAGGAAGAATTGTTAGTATTTCGCATGTTTTCTGGAAAAGGTTCTGAAAATTTTAATGGATTAAGAGAGCTTACTGTAAAAGTTTTTCCACAGATTTTAGGATTGTTAGGATCAAAGCTGATACCATGACTTTTTTTAACTGTTTGATTAGGTAAGACATAGATTTTTGAACCTACTTTTAGATTAAGATTTCCAGTACCAGAAATTTGATCAGTATACCTAAGGTATAAGGTGTGAACAGGAGCGTTATACTTTGAAACAGTAGTATTACTTTTTTTATTTTTCTTTGAGCTTTTAGTGATTTCAAAATTAATTTCAACAGCATCTCCGTCGTTTCTTAAACCAGTAACTTTATATCGATTCACTCCTTCTTTTATATTTCCAACATAGACTTTTTTGGATTTAGTACCTAGTTTATCATCTCCACCAAAATCATCTTCTTCTATAATTGTAGCATTGACGTAAAAATAATCAGACCGATTGTTTGCAGACATGTAACCTGAAAAACTTTTATCATTAATATAAATGGAACTACCTGCTTTTACTTCTTGAGGATTATTTTCAGTTCGATTCCAAACTACATTTGGTAAGATGTTTTGTTCAGAAGACCCTACTGTAATACTTCCATAAAATTCGTTGGAAGAACCTGGTTCACCAGAATCAACAGAAATACATTTTATGCCTATTACTTTAACTTGATAATAGTCTCCTCTTTTTGATGGCTTAGTTGGGGTATTGTTCTGAGCAATTGCGGAGGTGTTACTTGCATTAATTTTGTTGAAAGCCCATTGTGCACTATGCCAACCAGCATCGCCACCAGATAATTGTAAAGCACCATTTTCAATATGTAAAAACTTATTAGGAAAATGGCGGCTAACTATTTTATAATAATTACCATCGGCAGCTTTTTGTAATTTCCACTGTGCATAAGACTCTGTTCCTTTGACCTCATATTCTACTGGGCCTTGTTGAGAAGCAACTAAGTATAAATTTTCTTTCCATCTGTTTTTGATTGTTACATATTGGCTATTTGCGGGACGATTGATAATCCACATAGCACTCCATGCACCGTCTTTTACTGGTGTCGCTTCTAGTTTTCCATGTTCAATATGGACTCTTACATTCGACTTCCATCTGTTCTCAATACGGATATGTTCTCCGTAATAAACTTGTGCCGATGTTGTGGTGAAAGTGATACAACAGAATAGGATTGTGGTAATGATTAGATTTGCAATTGATTTCATAATATTTGATAGATTTAATATTTTAACTACTTAGATTTAACTTGTTTTTATTACTGATTTAAAAAGCCTGGGGCCATGATGTGGTGTCTTTGAATGAATAAGCACATCAATATTAGTCACTAGCCTTACTTCTGAATTGGTGGTTCAATTAGGTTTGTTAACGTCAAAATTACGGGTCAATAATTTTGCTTCGTCTTTTACAAAGATGCAGGTATATTGTAGGGTGTGGTGCCACATTTTGATGTGGCAGGAGTAGTTTATATATCTCCGTTTAGAGATTTTTTAATGAGTTCAGCTTTAGAGTTTATCTCTAATTGGCGATATATTTTTTTGATATGATCTCGAACAGAGTTGATAGAGATCATGTACTTGTCGGCAATCATTTTATAACTAAGCCCTTCGACAACACCTTGGACAATTTGATGTTGTCTAGCGGTAAGGTTAGATTCTATTTTTTCTTTTGGAGCAAAATACTCTACTACTTTTCGAGCAATGGATGGCGACATATAACTACCTCCACGATGGATGGTAAAAATTGCTTCTTGTATTTTAGAGAGTGGTGTTCGTTTGGTAAGATAGGAAACTGCTCCTGCGCAAAGGGCTTTGAAAATCTTTTCTGATTCTTCGAAAGTAGTAAGCATAATGATACTCACATCTGGTAAAAGTGCTTTAATATGGCGAATCCCTTCGAGGCCGGTCATCCCTGGGAGACCAATATCTAAGAGCATAACATCAACTTGTGGATTAGTAGCGCTTTTTATTTTTTCAAGATAAGCTTCTACACTTTCTTCGATAAAATTAATCTTAAATGTTGGATTAATTCCTAGGAAAGTCTCTAAGCTTTCTCTTACTACAGGATCATCTTCTACTATTGCTATATTTATGATTTCCATATTTTGTGTTATAACTATTTGAACAATCGCTAAGATACTAGTCTTTATTCTAAATAACTTTTCATAAGAAATTATTTAGAATAAAGTCTATTTTAAAACCTTTAGGGTATTACCAATTTTAAAAATCAGTAGGGATGATCATTTTTACAATTGTAAAATTAATTTCTGCTCTGTCCCCTCCATTTACAAAGCCAGTAACTTTAAATTTGCTCCCTTCCTCAGAGACTTGCGAAATATCGATTGTTTTTGATTTTTTACCAAGATCGTCGTCTCCTCCAGTCCAACCGTCATCTTCTTCTTTGATGTGTCCCCAGACTTTAAAAGATCCTTTTTTATGACTTTTAATTTTTACAGTAATTTCTTTTCCAATCGGAATCATTCCATCTTTATGAACATCTTCTGCATTATCTTCATCTTTTTCCCAAGCAGTTATTGTCTTTCCATTGGGCCCAATAAAAGAGGCTTTCACCCATCCAAAAAACTCATTGGCAGATCCGGCTTCGTCAGAGTCTACACCAGTGCAAGTGACATTGTCGACGGTTAATGTGTAAGTAACGTCAAAAGGTTTAGGTTTTGTAAAAAAGTCATCTCTTGAATCAACAGGAAGTAAGGTTTCATTTACGAGATACTGTCTAGTAATTATTTTTAAGAGTAATGCTTTCTTTTCTATATCCGGATCTCCAGGAAAGTAAATCTCATTTAATAATTCATAAGTTCCACTTAGTTTTACTTCCATTGGGCTAGGAGAATCTACTAGCTGTTTTGACCACTCTGATTTATCAGTAATTCCGTTAGCTCCTGTCACGTAATTTTTAGATTTTAAGGTTCCTTGTTTAACTCCGTTAACACTTTTGGTTCCATAATCAAAGCCTGCATCTGCACCTATTTCTACTTTTTTAATTTGAGCTTTAGCAGAAGCTTTAAAAGCAAATTCACTCTGACGAGTTTTTTCATAATCACGTTTACTGATAATAGTTTTAGAATAAAAAGCTCCACCGAAAGTTACTTTTGAGGTAAAATGTGTTCCATGATTTCTAATTACTTCTTCATAAGCATCTTTAAATTTTTGAATATCGGAAGGAAGCGATTTTCCTTTTACATAATTCCTAGGTTCTTTGATGCTACCACTAGGGACAGGCAATGCTTCGATTAACTCTTCAAATTCTAAGTTGAGTTTTTGTCGATACTTCACCTTTTCGCCTTCTACCGTTTTTTCTCGTTCCGCATCATATACTAACTCTCTTTGGGACCATTTCATTTTTAGTTCTACTTCATACATTTCTCTTTTTATAGTCCGTAGATAATAAATTTCATTAGATCCTACTTTTGAGTTATTCATTTCTTTGTAGCTAGAACTCAAACTTCCACCTCCGACATTAGGTACACCGACACTAACCGCTACACTTCCTCCTACGGTGGTTGTAAAGTCGTTGTATTTTGTAATCCATTTGTCTTGGTCCATTGATTCTCCTTTATCGGTTGGGATAAATCTAGTACCGTAAGGAATAAGAAATGCTCCTTTTCCTTTTCTAATATTAGAAGAAGTGATTTCTATTGGCGAGGTAAAAGTTGGTGAACTTCCAATATTGACAGGGTCTAGAGAAAGGTAATCGACACCCATTCCAAGCCATTCAATATTAGGGACACGATTCAAATTACCAGTGGTTGCTCCAAAGTTTAGGTTCGTTAATTCGTTGTCAATGAAATCAATAAAGTCAGCTCTGTATTCTCCTTTTGATTTGGTTGTCGTAGAAGTATTTGATGTTGTAGTTTCATCAGCAATTTCTTCTTCCTCTTCTTCCTCTGCAACAACAGACCCGTCATCAAAACCTACATATTGTACTCCGATGGAGGTTAGGTAACCATCTGCGTATTTTACCTTAAATCCGAAAAAAGAAGTGCCATCTGGAATAGAAACGTTAAATGCCTTTTTACCTTTATTGCCATAATTTTTTGACATTCTACTAGATGTTTTAATCTGCATGGATTGCACATAATTTCCAGCTTCTCCGATATGTCTTCCTTTAATTCCGATGATACATTCGTCAGGTTTTAAAACAATTCTATTAGTACGACCTTCTTTTTTTCCAAGGATAGGAAGTTCTATGGTTTCCCCTTCAGCGGTTTCGATCACTGTTTGAATTCCTGTAATAATATAGGAGCCCCAGATTCTAATCTCAGCCACTCTTGCCCCTTGAGGCATGTCATCTTCTGCTGCCTCACCATCTCCTCCACCTTTCAAATTGACAGCACTAGCAACAAGGTCAGCGTCGGATTCTCCGGCAGGTGTTCCGGTAAGGCACCAGCCATCGGTATTGATACTGGAAGTACTTTCTTCTTCGACTTCTTCTTCCTCCTCTTCCTGTGAGTTGTTTTCTATTTCCGTTTCATTAACTATTCTAGATTCTGAATCTGAAGCATTATTTTTTGTTTGCATAGTTGGTAACCGAAGGCCTCCAGCAACTCCAGTATTCTTGTTTTTTGAGCTGTTCATACTTTGAACTTCTCCAAGCTCGCCACTCTCTAGATCCCAAAAAAGATATTCAGTTCCATTGAAAAAATAAATATTACCATCTTTATCATTAACAGCTGCATCAATTCCATCTGTCCAAGTTGTTGGCCAATTGGCCCAATTGGTAAAGTCATCATGGTTCTGATATTCCTCTGTTTCTGTATTGTAAATAATGAACTCTGTACTTGCAATGAACATGTACATGTTTGATCCATAATTAGCAACAGCATCAAGACGTGTTCCCCAGTTTTCAGGTAATCCGGTCCAGGTACCTGGTTGGACTAATGTGAAATCGTCAATATTTAAAATAGTGTAATCGTTGCCGTTCATAAGTAAGGCATGAGATTGATCGAGCATGAAAGCAGCTGTTAATTCTGACCAACCTGGCCATCCTTCAAAGCTTTTTAAATCTGTTTCTCTATGGTCTTCTCCTTCGAGTGAGTGAAGCAATAAATTGGTGTTACTCGTAAATGCAGCGACACCATAAGCTGGTATGAAGAAACCTGCTCCAAGATTCGAAGTGTATGCTGGATCTATATTGAAGGTATGTTGAGCTTGTAGGGGAATGAAAGCCAAAGTACTTGCAAGAACAAGGGATAATATTTTTATTGTTCTGCGAATTGGGTTGGTCAAATGGAGTATCGTTTTCATTATGATAAATTGAATAAATATTAATGAGATTGTATTTGCGTAGAAGTAAGTTTAGTAAACGTTTAAGGCTTACTAAACTTACGGAAGTAACCAAGAAGCTTCTTATCCTCTTCCTCTCTTTTTAACTGGTTTCTTCTTTGTTGGTTTTTTGGCGTTAGGCTTTTTAGTGCCACTAGGGGTTTTCTTAATTGGTTTCTTTTTGATTACTTTTTTGGTATTTGATTTGGCTGCTCCTGGCTTTGTTACTTTCTTTTTGACTGTTGATTTATTGGATTGTTTAGGTTTTGAACTTGTCTTCTTTGTCGAACTTTTTGCTTTTTTTGCCGTAATTTTTTTGCCCGGTTTTTTACGTCCGACTAATTTTTTTTGAGGTGGTTTTAAACTAGCTTTCTTCTTTTTTGCTGCTCTAAGGTCTTCTAATTCTAATCTTTCGAGTTTTGCTTTTTTTTGTTCTTCAGAAAGGAAGAAGTCTTTGAGTTCTTTGGCACCTTCTTTTTCCATTTTTTTATTGAAAAAATCATCCGTTTTTTTTCCTTCTGTATTGATTCCGTCAAGTGCTCCACTTGGAGCATTTGTATTACGAGTGTCCTGAGCATTTAGCGTAACGGAAAACATAAATGAGAGAATAAGTATAAGATTTGAATAGCGTAATTTGGAAGTTGCCATTATTCGATTTATTTGAATGATTAAATTTGGTAGTATAAAAATACGATTGAATCATAGGTGTCGTAGCCACATCTTGATGTGGTTCGTGACAAAGCATAGTAAATGCCGTTTTTTGATTTGTCGTTTTTTGTGAGACGACGAGAATGTCGTCTCACAAAAAAGAGATGTTATTAGATGTAAATGCTACTAGATTGGTTATCCTCGACCTCCTCTTCTTGTTTTCTTTTTAGCAGCTTTTTTAGTTTTTTTATGAGTTTTAGCCTGCTCTTTTTGTTCAGCTTTTTGTTTTTTAGCTATTGTTTTTTTGTCTTTAGCATTTTGTTGTTTGATGACTTTAGAATCTTTGATTAATTTTTTGTCTTGATCCTTTGCTTCTTTGATTAGTTTTTTGTCAATTTTTTTATTTGCTTTTTCTAATTTTTTTGGATTATCTCTAGTTTCTGGAGCCAATTTATTATTATCTTTTTCCATCCCTGCCAGTTTTCCTTTTACCTGTCGATCTTCTTGTTTCTTTTGAGTGAGCGCTTTAAGATCTGAGTTCTTCTTATCTTCTAAAGCTTGTCTTTCGGTAGCTTGCTTAGTTTTAAGTTCCGCTTTATCTCTTTTAACAAACGCTTTATTTCCTTCGATACTATTTGTATGTTTTTTCAGAACTTTAGAAGATTCTTTTTGCTGGGTTTTTACTAATTTACTATTCTCTGTTTTTTGTTTTTTATCTAAATCAAGTTGTTTTTTCTTTTGCTTTGTACTTAAGTCATTGCTTTTCTTTCTGAATTTATCGTCTAGTGCATCTCTTTCTGCTTCATGTTTTGCCTTTAGTTGGCTTGGTTCTGTTTTTTGATTAATTCCAGCGTAGATAGAACCATCAGGGTTTTTAGTCTTTTGTGATTCTAGTTTTTTCGCTAGTGCATTTTCTTCTTTGGTTTGCTTTTTTATCAAATCTATTTCGGCATTTAATTTTTTCTTTTGGAGATCATCTGCTTCCTTTTTTTGATTTTCTTTGAGTTGAGTTGTCTCGGAGATTTGTTTAGCTTCCTGAGTCCATTTCTCGAGCTCTTGTTTAGAGTTTAGTTTTTCTAATTCATTATTAGCTGTTTGGTTTCCATCCTGAGCAAAAGACAGGTTAAAACTTGTGAAAAAAGCAAGAAGAATGAAAGAGCATTTTATTAGATTTTTCATGAGGTTATTTTTAATATAAAAATATGATTGAATTGATTTGTCGTTTTTATAATTCTACTTGTTTCTACCTTTACGCTTTTTAGTTTTAGATTTTTTTGCTTTTGCAGCTTCCTTTTTCAAATGTTTCTTTTGATTTTTAGTTGCTGTCTTTATTTCTTTAGTTTGCTTCTTTTTAAGATTCTCCTTTTCTTTAGTTTGAGTTTTGTCTAAAGCTTTTTTATCTTTCGAATATTTTTTCTCAATTTTCTTCTGATTTTTTTCTGCTTGTTTGATGTTTTTCTTTTGAGCCTTATTATCTTTTTTTAACACCTTGGCTCTTTCTTTTTGATCTTTTTTTAAGGCAGGAGTTGCCATTTTTTGAACAGTAGGGTTTGTTGCTCTTTTGATCTTTTTGTCGTTAGTCATTATTTTTTGCTGACTATTTGCTTTGGCACCTTCTTGTGCATTAAACTGTTGACTAGCGTTGTTTTGTAACTTGATCTGTTCTTGTGTTTGAACATTTTTTTGAGCTCCTTTCTGATTCTCTATTTTATTGATCATTTCATTGATCTTTTGTTGATTTTGATCTCCAATCTTTCCATTCGTTGGTGCACTAATTCCAGAATCGTCTTGTGTTTTTACAGTTTTTGGTTGAGCAGGACCTGTTGGTAATTTTCCTATGACCTCACTCTGTGCTTTTGGATTTTTACGAGTGTCTGATGGTAGTTCTGAATAGATCACGCCTTTGCTGCCCGCAGCGGGAGCGGCCTTAGGAATCATCGCATCTTTTACTTTTTGTTGTTCTATAGCTCTTTGTTTTGCAGCTTCTTTAGTATTAATTGCATTGTTGATGGCCTGTTGATTCTGAGCGTCAACAGATGTCCCTGGTTTAGGGTTTGTAGGTTTAGAAATTTCTTGAGCAGATAGTGTATTTACGAATAAGAAAATACAAAAAAGTATACTGGTCGTTTTTATTAAAAAGTTCATGTGATCTTATTTTTTCTAATTAAAAGGATATATCTGAATTATAAATTAAAGATACTGATGATAAGAGTGAGAGAAAACCACATGTTAATGTGGGTGAGTCGTAAGTCGTTGATATATAGTTGTTTATGATTAGTTAATCTTGTATTAAAAGTTGAGTTTTTAGTTAAATGTTTTAAGGGTTAAAAAATAAAGAGCCACTCTTAAAAAGAGTAGCTCTCAATCCATAATAATTATTAATAAAGATTGTATCTGATTTCTTGAATAGAACAAGAAACAGTTATGTTATTTTTTCACTGCTCCATTCTTTTTGAGCATTTTTTTCATCTTTAAACTCTTAGCAACTTTAAAGACTAACTTTCCTTGAGCATTTGTAGCATTTACATCAGCACCTTTCAGTATTAACGCTTCAGCAAGTTTTACATGCTTTTTACCTTTTGCTACTGCAATGTGTAATGGTGTATTTTCTGATCCATTGGTTGTAGCTGTTACATCAGCACCTTTGTTTAATAACAATCTGGTCATATCAATATTGCCATTAGAAACTGCGGTATGGAGTAAAGTATTTCCAGAAGAAGGATCAATTGCACTATTCGGGTCGTGTCCATTTTCTAATAATACTTGAGCGACACTTACATGACTTTTGTTTACGGCACTTCTTAAATATTTGGGAGCACTTATGTCTGCACCTTTTTCTGATAATTGAGCTAAGACACTTCCTGCATTTGCGTCGATGGCAGGTTCTACTCCAAGATCTGGCGTTGCTCCTGCTTCTAATAATGACCCAGTCAAAACTGTATTATTATGTTTGACAGAGGCTACTAAAAGATTAGAATCAGAACCATCAGCTCCTGCTTCAATTAAGGTAGATACTAGAGCAGCATGGTTACCTTTAACCGCAGGCATAATACCGTCTTCAGGACTTGCTCCTGCATCTAAAAGCATTTTTGTAATGGCGGTATTTCCTTTAGAACAAACTGAAGAAATATATTGAGGAGAGGTGCCATCTGCACCAGCTTCAATTAGCATCTTAGTGATATCTGCACTTTCTTGTTCTATGGCTGGAGTCATTCCAGTTTGAGGATCTGCCTCTGCTTCGAGACATGCTTTTACTAGGCTAATTTCATTTTTTGCAACTGCTATTGGAAGAGCAGGATTAGCATCGGCACCGGCTTCAACTAAAATAATAGCAGTTGAGTATTGCCCTGCTTGGATTGCAGGCATTAAGCCTAAATTGGCATCGCCTTCCTTTTCTAACATCGCAGAAACGATTTCGTTTTGTCCTCGAAGTGAAGCAGTAGCTAAATTTTTATTAGGATCTGCATTATGATCGAGTAGTAGTTTTACTGTTGAAATATCCTGGGAGCTAACGGCATATTCCATTCCTAAATTAGCATCTGCATTGTTTTCGAGAAGCAGTTTTGTCATAGGAGTATTTTTGGCTTTGATAGCATCTAATAATACGCTAGAAGCATCAGCACTATGTTCTGTAATTGCAGAAGTTGCTAATTCAACATCTTTTTTACTAACTGCATACTTTAAAGCTGTGGTTGAGTTTCCTCCTTCTTGCAAAACGGCATAAACTAGATCGGTAGCATTATTCTTAGTTGCAGTATTCATTGCCTGATCAACATTAATGCCGTTGGAAAGAATAACTTGTGCTAAAGGATATTTTCTACCAGCAACTGCTTTGTCAAACATAGCATTAGTTACGGTTACTTTATCGCCATGACTATTGATGATATCTTTGAAAAGTTTGATGTTTCCAGTTTTGATTGTTTCGTCAACAGCGTGCGATGCGCTACCGCCAGCGTTGAGTAATGTGTTAATCAATTCTGTGTCTTTTTTCTTTACCGCAGAAGTGATTATGCTATTTGAAATCGTAGGGTTTTGCTCTAATATAGCATCTATGATTTCGTCGTTTTTCTTAGCGATAGCTATTTCTAAAGCGGTCTTACCTTGGTTGTTTTTAGCATTAATATCTACTCCTTTTTCTAAAAGGGTAGTGACGACTTCAGATTCTTCTTTAGAAACTGCGACGATTAATGGTGTTTGCCCTTGGTTATTTTTGGCATTGATATCAGCCCCAAGGCCAATAATTTCTTCAATATTTTCAGTATCTCCTTTTTTGACTGCTGCATGTAATGGAGTATCTCCAACAGCATTTCTTTGGTTTACTCCACCGTCACCACCAGTACTTGCTGGGGCGTTTTGATCGACCATACCTGCTAATGCTCCACTAGTTATGGTATTGCTTCCTCCTCCAACTTTATCAAGCATTACACTATTACTACCCATTCCTAGTTTCATTTTTGAATTGGAAACAAAAGTTAGGGTAACATTTTCATCATCGGTTGCATACTTATCTGGATATCCAGTACTGGTTTTATTTAGTTTGAATGATTCTCCATCTGCTCTTATTACAAGGTCACTACTTGCTCCTTCCATTAATTCGATGTTTGCATTCTGTCCTTCGATAGTCCATTTTCCCCAAAGTTTAGAAGTGTTTGCTCCTGTTCCTCGGCTGATCAAGCTACTCAATCCTCCGCCGGATTTTTTAAGTTCGAATTTTTTTTGCGTTCCATTATAATGAAAGTAGAGATTTCCATTAGAGGCTTTGAATACTTTATTGCTACCTCTTTGGTAAGCACCTTCATTACGATTCCATCCATATTCTCCATTTAGATTTTTGTAGTCGAAATATTCTCGGGTTTCAGGATCTGCTTCAGAACCTTCTTCCATTTTGATGATAACAGAAGTTGATCCCGTACTAATATTAAAGTCAGCCATGTGATAACTGTCAAAATTTAATTTCCAGGCCCCACTTAGGTTTGGACCGCCAGAAGAAGGGACAAAGTTGTTTTGAATATTTTTATTTTGAGATTTATAACCATAGATTTCGACTTCTGCTAACTGAAGGATTCCATCATGGTCATCAAGGAAAATACGAACATATCTTCCTTTTTTATTATCCAATACTTCGTAAAGAGATTCACTTTCTGCATCCATTGGGCCATTTCCAAATTGAGACTTAGAAGTATTATTATTTCTGATTGGTCTTTCAGAAACCATAATGTAAAAGTTTGCTAGACGATCAGTCCATCCATCTGTACGGTTATAGATTTTTATTTTTGAAACATCATAAATTGCTCCAAGGTCTGCTTCCCACCAAGGGTTAGGACCTTTACTATGATAAGTTGATTTACCTTTAGAAACGTGTCCGTTAGTGTTTCCATCTATTGCTTTTTCAGGTCCACAATAATGAGTAACTGTTTTAGTTCCATCTTTTGAAAGAGCATCTCCTAAGCCAATACCTATGTCAAATCCGGCATCTTTTTTTACAGTAACGGTCGTTTTGTATGAATATGTGGCAGATGCTTTTGCAGATATGATACGAATTTTTTGTTGTGCTTCAAGACTCAAGGAAATGAAAAAGCAGGCCATAAATATGGCTAAACAATTAGGTTTAAAAAATTTCAAAGTCTCCATGATATGGGATAATTTTAATTAAATGTTTTCGATTTGAATTCCTTACAAAGGTATGTGGAAAGATAGGGAGAGGTAACCACATTTTGATGTGGTCGCAAATTAAATGTCTGGCAGTCAGGTAGTTAGGAGTGTGTTTGTAGCCGAGTTTATTGTTTTTTTAACTTTTTAAAAAGAAGGAGATTATGAAAGTAGAGTAAGAAAAGATCAGTTATATATTTTTCATTTTAAAAAAGACGCTAAAGCCATTGTCTGTTTGGTATTGAAGGGTTCCATTTATTCGTTCTGCGCGCATTTTCATATTAGAAGTGCCTTGGCCAGTAGTTTTGTAATCTTTACTGATTACTTGACCATTATCTTCGATAAGCATTTGGAAGGAAGAGTTTTCATTTTTCAAAGTGATCGTAACTTGATCTGCAGTCGAATGTTTGAGAATATTGGAAATTGCTTCTTTACAAATGAGATAAATATTTTGACGAACATCTGCTAAGATTATTTTTTGGGTATCGATGTTTTTAATATTGAGTTTATAATCGATCGCTTTAACCGCTAGTGTTTCTTCAGCGAACTCTCTTATTCGATCAACTAAGTTTTCAAATTTATCTTTTCTGGAATCTATGGCCCAGACCATATCTCTCATTTGCGACATTGCATTACGACTCATCGCTCCAAGCCGGTTTAGTTTTGGTTTATCGGCATCCTTTGCAGTAAGAGCAAGTACTTCGGATTGCATCGCTAGACCAGAAAGAATAGAACCTACATCATCATGAAGATCGCTAGATATTTTTGTTCGGATATCTTCCATTTGTTTTGCTCTGCTGATTTTATTTTTATAATAAAAATACATCAAACCCAGCCCTGTGAGCAAGAATAGAAACATAAAAACTCCAATGTATATGTTGCGATTAATAGTCGATTGAATTTCTTGAAGTGCTTTTTCTTTTTGTAAAAGTTGAATTTCTTTTTCCTTTTCAGTTGTCTCATATTTAGTCTCCCAATCCGCTACTGCTTTTGCTTTCTGTTGATTGAAAAGGCTATCTTTAAAGACAATATATTTTCTAGAAGTTTCGGCTTCTTTCTTATAGTTGTTTTGTTTTCTATAAAAAGCACGAAGTGCCTTGAGTGCTGTAGTGGTGTTAGCAAGGTCCCCAATTTCTTGAGCAATATTGTTGGCTCTGGTCAGTAGTTTTTCTATCTCGTTGTTTGGTAATCCTTTGAAAGAAGTCAATAGTTTCTCAGAATTATCTACTTCATCATACTTCATATACATTTCTGCAATTCCAATTAAAGCTAGACTGATATTTCGTTTACGTTCTATTTCTTCAGCAAACTTTAAACTGTTTAGGAAATAATCTAGACTCAGATCAAAGTTATTTATGATAGAGTGGTCTTTACCAAGATTGAGCATGGATTCCATTTGTCCTGCTTTGAATTTTATATCCGTTGCCAGTTTAAGTGCATTCTGATGTTGATCGATTGCTCCTTCTATCTTTTTTTGTATTCTAAAGATGTTTCCCGTTTTTTGAAAATTATGCACTTGCAATAGTTTAAAATCAATAGCATCTGTCAGCTCCTTAGATTTTTCAAGATCTTTTAGTGCCATCGTATAATCTTCGAGGTCAATTCTAACGGAGGCTATGTTGTGATAAGCAATTGCGATGCTTTTTTTATTTCCTAATTCTTCTTTTATTTTCAAAGAATTAACGTAGGATTCCAGTGCTTTTTCAAGGTTACCTTCTGTTTGATAAATATTACCAATATTGTTATAGGCTACGGAGATATATCTTTTATCATTTGTTGCTAGCGATAAATCGACGAGTTTTGTGTAATAGTATCGAGCAGAATCATACTCAGATTTTCCTCTATATATTCTTCCTAAACTATTATAAATAGGTGCTTTATGTGATTTGTCTTTTACTGGTTTAAGTATTTGTAAACATTCGTTTAATGAAAAAATAGCTTTTTCAATGTCTCCTTTGTCCCTTTGAATAGTGCTAATAATTCCTTTTGTATCTGACATCCCAACGAGATCCTTTTGTTCTTCTTTTTCCTTAAAAGCAATGTTCAAAGCTTTTATAGCTTTTTCAATTTCTCCTAACTGATTATAATTATCACCTATGGAATGGTGGATATTTCCATAAAAGGGGTGGCCAGGAATAACCTCTGGGTTTTGTAAGATGTCTAATAGATAAGAATTGGATTTTTGAGACATCCCTTTTTTAGCATAGGTGTCAGCGATTTGAATTTTTATCCGGTTGTTAGCATTTGGGAAACGATTTTCGATTTTATTTGCGAAAATAATTGCCTCCTTAGCAAGTGCTTCAATTATTAAAGTATCGGAGGTGACATTGTTGTTTAATAAGGAGAAATAGAGATTTAATCGATTAGTGTCAGATGGTGCATTAGAAAGCTCTAAACGTAAAGAGTCATTAATTTTTTGGGTGTAAGCATTGGTTGGAAAAATACTGTATAGAATAAACAGTAGGAGGATGTTTTGTTTTATTTGCATTGGTAACGGAGGTAGATCTTTAATTACAAATTACGAAGGTTTATAGATAAGGTTACCTTTAGGAACGTCGAATAGAGTGGTTCCTATTGATCGTTTAACATTTTTAAAAGAAAAATCGACTCTGTTGTATTCTATCTTTAATACACTTACCCTCGTACTCCTAAATGTCCACTCATCATTTTTTTGATCAATTCGCTTTTGCTATTTATGTGGAGTAATTTATAGATTTTTTTGATGTGGTCACGAACAGAATTAATAGAGATTTCATATTTGAGTGCAATCATATTATAGCTTAAGCCATCAACGATACTTTGTACAACTTGATATTGTCTAGGCGTTAGTTCAACAGCATCTTTATTGTTTGCTGCAAAATGTTGTGCTACTTTTCTTCCGATAGAAGGAGACATAAAAGAACCGCCTCGGTAAATGGAGAAAATTGCTTCTTCGATTTTTGAAAGCGGTGTGCTTTTAGGAATATAAGAAATGGCTCCGTTGCAAATCGCTTCGAATAAATTGTCTTCTTGTTGAAAAGATGAGAATATGATAATATCCGTTTGTGGAAATTTTTGCTTTAAATAAGGAATTGTTGATAAGTTATTCTTATTGGAATGCTGAGTACCTAATAATAGAATATCTATTTTACGATCATTTTTAAAATTAGACTTATTGATGAAAGAATCAATGGTTTTACAATTTATAGTTACTTCAATATTCGTACTTTTTTGTAAATATGATTCCATACTTTCTCTAATCAACTCATTATTTTCTATAATCCCTAGGTATATATGTTCCATGTCTTTTTATTTTTATTTACTTTTCAAAGGTGCAAATAAAAAGAAAGGAGTATAACTACATATTGATGTGGGTAAGAGGTAAGAAGTGAGAGGGATTATATTTTTGAGGTGCGTAGTAGGACTGTGAAACCGTTTTTATAGAAAAAAGAAATAGTACCATTAATGAGTTCTGCTCTTTTTTTCATACTACTTGTTCCTTGTCCGGTAGTTTTGTAATCTTTTTTTATGACTTGTCCATTATCTTTTATCATCATTTCGAAAGCTGCACCAACATTTTTTAAAGAAATATTTACCTCTGTAGCGTTAGAGTGTTTTAAAATATTAGTAATAGCTTCTTTGAAAATGAGATAAATGTTTTGTCGAGTTTCGCCAGGTATTTTTTTCGAACCCATTAAACCTTCTTTAGTTAGTGTGAAGTGAATAGATTT
>JAULCF011275661.1:16281-27128 GCA_032361265.1 Devaleraea mollis
TAAATTTTCTATAGCAAGTCTTTTTTCAAGCTTTTTTCGGAAGCGATAACGTAGTCCAATGAAGACTAATCCAATAAGGGTAAGAACACCAAATAAAATTACCCACCAGCGTTTATACCAGATTTGGTCAACATAAATGTCAACTGAAATAGTATCTCCGATTTGTTGATTCTTTATATCTAATGCTTTGATTTGGAGCTGGTATTGTCCAGCTTTTAATTGGCTGAAAGTGAGTTCATCTTTGGTAGAAGGGGGGCTCCATTTAGAGTCTAATCCTTTTAAAAAATGACTATATAATATTTTTTGATCTGAATAATAATGAGGACAAAAATATTCGAATCTGAGGTTGATGTCATAAGGGGAAAGTGTGATCTGTTTCAGAAATTCGAGGTTATCATAATTGGTATAAGTCTGTTTATTTTTTGTATCGTATTTAGAATAGGATCTTAAGTTTAAGGGAAAAGCTTGCTCAATAGCATTAGCATTTTTTAGGATTTTTGGATCAAAAATGATAAGGCCTTTTGTAGTTCCAAATATCAATATCCCGTCATTGGTACGATGAACGGAGGTTCGCCTATATTCTCCTAGTGATAATTCTGGAAATTCTGGAAATTCGAAAAACTGCTTACTTTTTAAATCAAAACGGAGTAGACCTTGATGAGTGCCAAGCCATAGAGAACCGTTTAAATCTGAGATAATTGATCTAATACTTCGGGGTCTTTCAATTTCAAGACCATCCAAAAAAGTGTTGGGAAAAGATTGACTCGTCTTAGTTTTTAAATTAATTTTTGTAAGACCATTTCCTTGTCCTATCCAAACTGTCCCATATTCGTCTTCGACCATTGTTGAGGAAAAGGAGTGAGGGAGTTGAATTGGGCTATCTTTTTGATTGTTAAAATGGTTTAATATTTTCCCTTCTTGATTAAGTTCAAAAATACCAGATTTAGTCGTAAAAAAGAGGTGATCATTTGAGGTTTGATAACAATCATAAATTCGTCCAGCACTAGAAAAGTCTTCATTATCGATTTTTAATTCTTCTGCTTTTTGAGTCTTAAAATTATAAATGTAAAGTTTTAATTGATCAGAATCTTGAACCCATTTAGCAATCCATATTCGACCGTTCTGATCTTTGAATGGAGCTGCAAATCCGTATTGATCTACAGGAATAACCAGAGATGATTTTTGAGTTGTTAGGTCAAATTTTATTTCACTATAGAACAGAGAATTTTTATCTAAAACCATTGAGTATGGAAATGAGGTATGGTCTGTTTCTGTTGATACGATAGAAATATTTTGAAAAGAGTCCAAGTAGCTTACCCCCTCATCATGTGAAAGATATAAGCCTTTTTTGTTATCAGGAAGCAAGTTGTAAACATAGGCTTCATCTGTAACATCTTCGTATTGATAAATGCTTTTTCTAAGGTAAGGTAATGACGGTTTAAACTCTAGTTTTACCAAACCATCAGTTGTCGAAATCCAGTAAATTCCATCCTCTGCTCTATGAATATCATTTACATGAAACCTACTCACTGTGTTATTTGATTTTTTTAATTCAGTTTTTAGATCCTCCGTAAGATCCGTTAATACTTTTGTTTTAAAATCCCATAAAAAGAACTGGCCAAGCTCTCCTCCTAAAAACAAATACCTCCCATGCTTGTGGATAGAATACAAGTCCTCAATGTTACTGATCGTGGGGAGATCAAGTTGTTTAAATTCTTTTGCTCCGTTTTCATGATAGAAAATTTCTACACCACATAAATTACCAGTGGTTTCTGAGATACAATTACCAATTGTCCAAACGGATTGATCCTCTGCTAAAAACAAATCATCAATGAAAAAAATATTACTTGAAGAAGGTATTTTGAATTTTTCTTCGAGCTGATTTTTACTAAACTTAACAATGGTTTTTTTATCAGAGCCAAAAAATACTTCTTCTCCTTTTACAATGATATTAGGGTAGTCGTCTAAAGGAAGTTCTTGAACGAATCTAATACTGTCTTTAGAGGGAGCATGAAAAATAAAAGATAGGCCATCTGGGAAGATGTTAGATGTTGCCCATATTTCACCTTTTTTAGTAATGTCAAAACTTTGAATATAAACATCTTGTTTATTCGGTATTGGGAGTACAGGTTTAAAATCAAGAGAATCAATAATCGTTTTTGAGGAAACATCAAATAGTTTTATTTTTAGAGATCCTCGTTCGGCTATATATAGGATGTTACCTTTTATAAATATTTTTTGGATTCGATTAATGCTTAATGGATTCGATTTAGATTTGGGGTGATAACTGATTAATTTTTTTCCATCATAAAAATGCAATCCATATTGGCTTGCAATCCATATCTTTCCTGTTTTATCTTGGACTGTATTTGAGACGGATCCAAGATTTACTCCATTTTCAAAAAGTAAATTTGAAAATGTAATATTATGGTTCTGAGCATTTGTCCCAAAAGCGATGATGAAAAAAAGAATTAAGGAAAATATGGATCGCATATTAGTTTAAGTGCATCTTCTATGAATGTTGAAAGTCTTAAAAATTGGGTTATCTTTTCTGCTGTAAAGTTTAATTGTAATACGAAGTAAACTCAAATTAGTTAGATTAGCTTTGATTAAAATACTTTTTAACTAAACAAGCAGCTCAAATTTAATCTTTTGAAGAAGCAAGAACTCTTTTTTTATAGAAAAACCGATATTTTTTCTAATTTCAAATAAACAAAACGAAAATGCAAAAAGGAAAACTCTTGTACTGGTCTATTACTGTAGGTGTCGCTGGCTTTTTATTTGGATTTGATACGATCGTAATATCCGGAGCAGATTTACCAATCCTTGAATTATGGGGAGCAGATTATCCTTGTTTGGGTTTTCTAGAAACGATTATGCCTTTTGCTGAAGGCTGTCAAGATTCTTTTCATGGGTTTTTTATTATGTCAATGGCATTGTGGGGCACCGTGATTGGAGCTTTATTTGGTGGTATTCCATGTGATAGATTTGGAAGGAAGCAAACCTTGATTTGGATTGGAGTACTTTATTTGATTTCTGCGATCGGCTCAGGGATGGCAACCAGTCCTTATATGTTTTCTATTTTTAGATTTATAGGAGGTGTTGGTGTAGGAGCTTCTTCTGTTGCCGCTCCGATTTATATTTCTGAGATCGCTCCAGCTTCTCAAAGAGGTCGTCTCGTAGCGATTTATCAATTTAATATTGTCTTCGGAATATTTATCGCTTTCTTCTCTAATTATCTCATCGGAGCATTTATGGGAGATGTGGCTTGGCGATGGATGCTTGGAATCGAAGCCTTACCTGCATTGATCTATTGTGTAATGGTGTTGGGCGTTCCGAAAAGTCCAAGATGGTTATTACTTAATAGAAATGATGAAGTCAATGCAAGATCTTTACTACAGCAGATTGACCCCACTGGAAATATTGACGATAAGATCAAAGAAATAAAAGCGTCTATAGGTGGAGTTGCAAAAGAGGTAAGCTTCTTTTCTTCAAAATACAAAAGACCTATATTCTTAGCTTTTCTCTTAGCATTTTTCAATCAAGCTTCCGGGATAAATTTTGTCCTTTATTACGCTCCTAGGATTTTTGAAGCTGCGGGAATTGATCAAACCAATACCTTAATTGCTTCAACGCCGATAGGTGCAGTGAATTTAATTTTCACTTTAGTAGGAATGTTTTTGATTGATAAAATGGGAAGAAAGCAATTAATGATCATTGGATCTATTGGATATATTTTGACATTGCTTGGTGTGGCCTGGTCTTTCTATAGTGGAGCCGAAGGGTTTGTTGTAGTTGCCTTTGTTAGCCTATTTGTAGGAGCACATGCGATCGGACAAGGAGCAGTTATCTGGGTCTTTATCTCTGAGATTTTTGCGACCTCTGTACGAGGGAAAGGAATGTCTTTTGGTTCAGGAACACACTGGGTTTTTGCAGCGATCATTACGATGATTACTCCTGCAGTTTTAAATGCATTTTCAACCGTATCTATATTTTTGTTCTTTGCAGCGATGATGGTTTTACAATTGATTTGGGTTTTATTTGTAATGCCCGAAACTAAAGGTAAAACGCTGGAGGAATTGGGTGGAGAATAATGCGATTAGGTTAAATAAAAAAATGAAAAAAGTGATTGTGTTTTAATCTATCATGCAATAAATTTTTTAATTATTCTTTTATAATAAAAGCGACCTTGGTAATAAAATAAGGTGCAAAGTGAATCCATTTGGTCTCTTATATGAAGAGGGGGTTAGATTTTCAAAATTTGGAAAATCTCTAATCCTATCTGACCAAATGAATTCATCTAGAACCTAAAATAAAAGTATAGCTATGATAAAACCATTAGAAGAAGTTTTAAAATACGAAAACAAATATGTTCATGACCGCTTTTGTCAATTTCGGCCAGATGCAAAAGAAGAAGCAGATTTAATATTTGAAGACTTGAAAAGATTCCTTTGGTTAGTCGCTACTCTTGAAGAACGAAAAGAAAAAGGAGAGCCTGTTCCAGATATTAGTTTTTCCGAAAGTATGATTATTATGGATGACATGTGGCATGCTTTTGTTTTATGGACAAAATTCTATACGGAGTTTTGTGAAGATGCTTTTGGTAGATATATTCATCACCCAACCGATATGCCTATTTATATCAAAAGTACAATGGAAGATAAGATGGAAAAAGAAGAGGCTACAGGAATCTTCTTGCAAGGAATGATTGCTTGTGTAATGGAGTACTTTGGTGAAGAAGTTGCGGTGAGATGGTTTGATTATTATTTAAAATATCCAACATCAGGTATGCATTGATAAGGAAGTAAGGAGAGAGCGGTTGTAAAATATAAAGCATGCGAAAACTATTCATTTTTCTTTTTCTTGGCTTAGGTTGGTGCACTCCAGTTTGGGGCGATTCAATCTTGCCAGATAGTCTCCTACAGGAACTAGAAGGTAAAACCGGGAAAGCAAGATTAGATGTGTGGCGAGCCTGGCATAGAACAGCAAAGCATGAAAAATATGATATCCCTACCTATTTAGGATCACTTGATTATTATTGTAAAGATTTAGAGGAGGTCTATGCTAAAGACTCTGTACTTTATTGGTGTTTCCAACGAAAATTGATGTTTGCAGGTAAGTCAGATACCAGTATTAAAAGTGAAAGGATCAAGTATAAAGATATATTAGAGGAAACAAAAATATTGGCTGATTCTGTTGCCGCAGTTTTTGGAAGCCCACATAAAGCTCAAATAGATTGGTATTGTGTCTATGCTGAGTTTTGGGAATCTAATGGAGAAAAAAAGAAATCTACCGAGTATTTAGAATTAGCCCTCGAGCTTAATGAAACCGTTCAAAACGAGTGGTCGTTTTTTTATATTTGGAGTAATCTTTCCTATATGTACACTCACTTCTACGATGAGGAAAGCGCTGAGTATAAAAGAGGTGTTGAGTATATGAAGAAAGCAGAGATGCAGATGGATAAAGCAAAAGTTTCTGCGTGGCGTCAAGCTAAGTTTATATATGAAATTGGTGCTTTTTATAGAAATGAAGGAGAGTATGAAAAAGCGAAGCCTTACTTTCAAAAGACAATAGATAGTCTTCATATTTTTGAAGAAAAAAATCGCGTGTTTTATAAAATAGGGGTTTTACGGAATTCTATTTTAAATGGTCAGGCAAATGAAGTCCTTGCCGATTTAGAAACACTTTATAGTGACCCTAAAGTAAGAGCAGATGATTTTATGTGGAATCAGCTTTTATCTGCATATCAATTTGCACTTGCTAAAGTTGGCGATTATGATAAACTTTTGATAGTTAACAAAGAAAAAAGGCTTCGGGATTGGCAAAGTGAAAAAGAATGGATGGAAGAATCAATAGACGAATTAAATAACTCGTTTGAATTATTTGAAAAAGAAGTAGAAGTGAAGTCTCTTGAGCAAGAAAGAGTTAGCAATCAATCAAAATTTAGAGTGACTCTACTAGTCGCGTCTCTTATTGGTTTACTAGCACTCGTTTCTTTGTTTTTATACTTAAAAGTAAATAAATCTAAAAGAGAAAGGCTTTCTTTAAAACAAGAACAAGAAAAACAAATTTCGGAGAATCGTAACCGTCTTTTCTCTTCTATCACACATGATATTCGAACCCCTCTGGCATTGATGATGGGGCCTGTCGAAAGGGCCAAGCAAAAAGCTCGATCTGCTCATACGATTGCTGATCTAAATATGGTGACTCGAAATGGACAAAAACTCATGGATCTTTTTACTCAAATATTGGATTGGAATAAGGTTGAATCTGACGCCTTATATCTCAATCCTCAAATTGGAGCGTTAGAAATTACAATTCCTCTTATCCTCAAAAGATTAGAACAACAAGCGATTGAGCAAGGGATCTTACTTAAATCCAATCTTGAAATTTTACCCGGTCAATTCAAACTGGATTTTGATAAGCTAGAAAAAGTTTTAGTCAACATTAGTAAAAATACTTTTAAGTTTTGCCCTCCAGGATCACAATATTTATTAGATATAAAAACAATAGATAACTCCTTGGTATTGTCTCTTAAAGATAATGGTCCGGGTATTTTAAAAACAGATTTACCTTTTGTTTTTGATCGATACTTTCAAGGTGTAAACGGAAAAGAAAAAGGAGGAACAGGAATTGGGTTGGCTATTGTAAAAGAAATAGTAGACTTAATGAAGGGGACCATTTCTCTTGAATCTAGTTCAGGAAAAGGTACCCATTTTTTAATCCAATTACCTATCGAATTTATCAGAGATTCAGAAGGAGAAACGGTTGCTTCAAATAGTTTGGGTAAAGAAAATTTAGAAAAGCCTAAAATTATAATTGTAGAAGATGAACCTGAATTACTTACGTTTATTCAAAGCTCTTTACAAGATGGTTTTGAGGTTACGACCGCAGATTCTGCAACTATCGGATGGTCTCTTTCTCAAAGCCAAATGCCAGATATTGTAATCAGTGATTGGAACCTTCCTGATGAAACTGGCGGATGGTTATGTAATAAAATAAAAACGAATTCGCTAACAGGCCATATCCCCGTTTTGATTCTTACCGCCAACGATAGCGACCTTAACCGTAAAGAAGCTTTTAGTGCTGGTGCAGTGGCTTGGATGGGAAAACCATTTAGGTTAGAGAATCTGCAAAAGCAATTACAAACTATTCTCAATCAACAATCCAAAGCACAAAAACTATGGGTGCAAAATTTAGAAGCACAGATTAATGAAGAAGTACAACAAGTAGAGGTCGAACAAGTAGAGACAGATCCTTTTATGGATAAGGTGCTTGCTTTAATTAGAACTAATTTTTCGAAAGAAACCTTTTCCGTGGAGCAGATGGCAGATGATTTAGGTATCCATCGGGTTCAACTCTCAAGAAAAATAAAAACACTCAGTGGGAAAAGGCCTAGCGTTTTAATCAAAGAATTTAGACTAAATAAAGCTCAGGTTTTATTAAAGACGTCTATGCAAAGTGTATCTGAAATCGCTTACGCAATTGGGTTTTCTAATTCCAATTATTTTGCAACATCCTATAAAAAACATTTTGGTATTTCACCTTCACAAGAACGAGAAGACAAGTAATTTTTTTAATGAAGAAAAAACATCACATACTTTTGGTTTTACTTTTTACGCTTTTGGGTTCAACGGTTTGGGCTCAAGAAACTAAGGATAGTATTGACTTGATGTTTGAAGGACTTGAGGGAACCGAACGTATTGATTTATGGAGCAATTGGTATGATCAAGTAGATGTTGATAACCCTACAATATGGGAGGAGAAACAAGAAAAAGCTTGTGAAGAAGCACATCAAATCTTAGATAATATAAGTGCTGAAAAATGGTGCTTCCAATTGAGGCTCAAATTCGCCAGAGATATTCTTTATAATAGTTTTCCAGTCAAAGCTTTCTCCGAATTTAAAAAGATAAAAGAAGAACTGGACTCGCTTGATGCGAATTTACCAAATACTCAAGAGCTTTTAGCATTATGGAATCTCCGATACGCTTCTGCATACTATTATCATTTTGAAGCAAAAGACTCAGTGATTTCTAATTTTCAAAACACTAAAGAATTTTTGGAAAGGACTAATCAGTCCAGGCTTAATTATGAACTATGGAGAGAATGGGGAAATATGCACTTGAGAGAAAAAGAATTTTCAATAGCTTTTGAATATATAAAAAAAGCTACTCGAATAGCGGATACATTAACGCTAAGTACTGATGAGAGAAGTTACTTGATTTATCTCAATGCGATGGTTGAAGAGAAAGTCGGTAATTTTAAAAAATCAAAGACTATTTATCTCGAGCTTTTAGATAACCTAGAGGGCATAGATACTTTTCTAGCTACTACTATAAAATTAGGTTATGCAGATATGATGTGCCACTCTGGGGAGACAAAAAAAGCACTTAAATATTTTGAAGAATTACTGCCGGAAGTAAAATCCAGAGATGATATAAATGTTCATAGAAAGTACGGTGAAACTTGTGCTTGGTGTTATATGAGTATCGGTGAAAATGAGAAAGGAACGGATAGCTTTTGGATCTTTCAAAATAAGCTTTATAAATTTGATGAAAAAGAAACCTCATTAGTTGAAACTATCGCAACACAAAGACTAGAGAATAATGAAAAAATTATTCGCTTTAAAGAATTAGAACATGTTAAAGAATTAGAACAAAACCAATATAGGTTGAGGCTTGGATTAATATTAGGTATACTTCTTCTTGGTCTTTTGATCCTTGCTTATTTTCTCTTTCAGAATTATTTAAAAAGAAAAAACCTTCGATTCAAAATTGAAAGAGATCAAAAAATTGCTGAAAATCGAGATCAACTCTTTTCGGCAATCACGCATGATATCCGTACACCACTTGCTTTGATGATGGCTCCTCTTGAACGTGCTGAAAAAAATATGAAGCATCCACAAGCTATTGCTGATCTCCAATTAGCACAAAGAAGTGGAATGCGGTTAATGGAATTATTTAATCAGATTTTGGATTGGAATAAGACCGAAGCAAAGTCAATGTCTATTAATGCTCAGGCAAGTGATCTATCTTTTACCCTTCACACATTTTGTGATCGGTTTGAGGATCAAGCAAAAGAAAAAGGTATAGTCTTTAATGCTGATATTGATATTCCTAAAAACCAATTCGTTTTGGATTATGATAAACTCGATAAGATCTTATCTAATCTGGTAAGTAATGCTATAAAATTTTGCGAAAGAGAAGATGCAGTGACACTAACGGCGAAGTGGCAAAATGAAAAAATCGAAATATCGATTAAAGATACTGGGCCGGGTATCGCTCTAGAGGATCAGACTAATTTATTTGACCGACATTTTCAAGGAGAACAAGGAAAACGAAAAGGAGGAACAGGAATTGGCTTGGCTTTAGTCAAAGAGTTAGTTGATTTAATGAAAGGACATATATTCTTAAAATCAGCCTTGGGAAGTGGAAGTGTTTTTACTGTTTTAATTCCTGCGGTTCAGGTTTCTGAGCTTACAGAAGCAACAGTTTACAAAACCGAAGAAAAAACATCGGTTTTTACTGGAACTAAGAAATCAATGATTTTGCTTGTAGAAGATGAACCGGATTTGCTTTCCTTTTTACAATCTGCTCTTCAAGAGAAGTATGAAATAAAAACGGCTAATAATACAACGATTGGTTTGTCTATTGCTCAAAGCCAAATTCCAGATATGGTCATCAGTGATTGGTCTTTACCGGATCATGACGGAGGATGGCTCTGCCAACAGCTAAAATCTAATGAGTTGACTGCTCATATCCCTGTTTTGATTCTTACGGCTTTTAGTAGTGACGAAAACCTGAAGGAAGTTTTCGACTCTGGAGCTATTGCCAGAATGAATAAACCGTTCAAATTAGAAAATCTCGACCGACAGGTCAAAAGTATCCTTGACCAGCAGAAACGATTGCAGAATCAATGGCAGCAAAATGTTTTAGGAACCATTGAAGTTCAGAAAGAAGAGGTTCTTATCGACCCTTTTTTAGAAAAAGTCTTACAAAGCATTGAAAATAATATGGCAGATGAATATTTCAGTGTAGAAAAAATGTCTGCTGACTTGTATTTGAGTAGAACTCAGCTTTTTAGAAAGGTGAAAAATACAACTAATTGTAGCCCTAGCGAGCTGCTCAATATACAAAGACTTAAAAAGGCGCGCCAATTATTGCAAACTTCAGAGCAAAGTGTAGCCGATATTGCTTTCTCGGTCGGCTTTTCCAATCAACAATACTTCAGTACTGCTTATAAAAAGCACTTCGAGCGTACTCCTAGCATGGATCGATAATCAATATTTTTCGAATACTCTTTTTTGCTATCATTTTTCAAAATAATAGGTGATACCTAATGAAAGATGGGTGGAACCAGAGTATAAAAACCAACTTTTTTTTCAATTTTCTTTTCTTTTCTTGATTTTTTTAAAAATGTAAAAACTTGTAAATCAATAGGTTATGTTAGGTTTATTGTAGTTGTTACATTTTTAGAGGCTTTTGAAACGAGAGTGGAGGGGAAAGAGGTCCATTTGCCCCCATATTTGTATCAAGCAAACAACAAAAAATATAAAACTAAATTTTATTACACGCTTTTAAAAACCTTTAATTATGAAAAATTTAGAATTAGTAAAAGATCAAATCGCAAGAATGCAAGCAGAGAAGAAGAGACAACTATTAAACAGTTTAATACTGAAAAATATCAAAGGAGGAGCAAAAGGAAGTGTTGGATCAACTTGCCCACCACCATGTTGCCACTAAAATTGACTTAAAATACTTTTTCAACTATAAAAACCTTTAATTATGAAAAATTTAGAATCAGTAAAAGATCAGATCGCAAGAATGCAAGCAGAGAAGAAGAAACAA
>JAULCF011275662.1:0-14477 GCA_032361265.1 Devaleraea mollis
CATTGATGTGCTCGCCGAGCCCGAGATGGCAAACGAAGTAGCGCCGATCCCAATGCCGATCGTCGGCAATACGGCTGACCTCGACGCATCTGACATCGGCCTCATGGGCGAATCCGATGATCTGTTCATCGACGTGCCCGACGTTGACCTCGACAGTCCTGATCTCGACGACCTTGACCTCGACGATGCAGTCGTGGTCGAAGGTGCCTTTCCCGATGCTGCTGATGATCTGCTCACGCTCGACGATCTCGCTCCTGATGATGTTGCCATTGGCGACTTCTCGCTCGATCTCGATGATCCGACCGAGGCCATTGACCTCGGCAGCTCGATGCCGGACTTCGGCGCCGAAGTCGCCAATGTGGCTCCGGCCGGAGTCGCCATTGCCGGCGACGCTGCGCTTCCCGGCGCAACCATTACCTATGCCGACCCAGCCGCTCCCGATGTCGAGACCGATGCTGGCTTTGCGCCGGTCGCGGTCGAAGGCGAAGGACTGTCCAGCAAGGGCTGGTTGTGGTGGCTCATCGGTGCCGTTCTCGGCATCGTCATCTTGCTGTTCGTGCTCACCCAATGTGGTGGCAGCGACGGTGAAACGCCGGTCGCTTCCACTGGCGACGACGGCACTGCGGTAGCGACCCCAACGCCTGACCCCCTTGTGGCCCAACGCCAGACAACGCTCGACGGCATCCTGGTCGACTACCCGGGTGTTTCCGGCGAAGTCTTTGGCGATGTTGCTGTCCTCGACGGCACCGTGGCCAACGAGACCGAACGAGCTCTGCTCGACCAAGCCGTGCGAGCCGCTGGGCTTGGCGTGCAGAACAATGTGACTGCCACTGCTGTGCCAGCAGCTGCCGGTGTTCAGGGCTACTCACTGAATGACCTGATCGATGCACAACCCGAACTGTCTACCTTGCGGGCGCTGCTTGATCAGGCTGGTTTCGCCGAAGCACTTAGCGGTGGGGGCGAGTTCACCTTGTTCGCTCCGACCAACGACGCCTTCGCTGCGATCTCCGAGCAAGTCGCCGAGCTCCAAAACGACCCCGAGGCGCTGAAAGCTGTCTTGCGCTACCACCTGTTGGTGGGCGCTCAAGATGCAGCTTCGATCTCGGCAACGCCATCGTTGCCGACCCAGCTCGACGGCCAAAGCATCACCGTCGACGCTTCGAGCGGAAGCATCGTGCTCAACGGCACGGTTCCTGTGCTCGTAGGCGATGCCGCTGCCCGCAACGGTGTCATGCACATCGTGAGCTCGGTTCTGCTGCCAGAAGCTGCGGCTGCTGAACTTCCCGAAGAAATCGGTGTTGCGATTGGCTTGGCGCCGATCACCTTCGCCTCGGGCGGCTCCGACCTCACCTCCGAAGGCCAGGCCGAACTCGACAAGGTCGTGACCTTCCTGCTGGAGACACCGGGCAATATCGAGATTGGTGGCCACACCGACTCTGATGGCGAACCCGGATTTAACCTCACGCTTAGTCAGGAACGAGCCGATGCGGTCAAGTCTTACCTTGCTGCCCAAGGTATTCCTGCCGAGTCCATGACAGCGGTTGGTTTCGGTGAAGACCAGCCAATTGCGGCGAACGACACGCCAGCGAACAAGGCGCTGAACCGCCGCATCGAGTTCCGCCCGATCTAGCTCGCTGTTACAACACAATCCAAAGAAGAACGGGGCCTGAGAGGGCCTCGTTCTTGCGTTACCGAGTAGATTCGAAACCGTGGGTGACTACTTCCAAAACGGTCCGATCACGACATTGCACGACTTTGGTCTTCGAACCACCGCAGAGCTCGACGAGGACCTCGTTCGGTGGGGCAAGAGTCGACCAATGTCACTCATCATCCCGTCGCTGTTCAGCGAGCTTGGCGGACCCGCCCTAGATCACATTGTTGATGAGCTGGCCCAAGTTCCGTTCCTGGACCAGATCATCATCGGCCTCGATCGGGCTAGCGAGGACGAGTTTCATCAGGCCCGCGAGTTCTTCTCACGGCTGCCCCAGACCACCCGGATTTTGTGGAACGACGGGCCGCGCCTGCAAGCGCTCGATCAGGTCTTTCGTGAGCACTCGATCGCGCCGCTCGAAGCCGGCAAGGGCCGCAACGTCTGGTATTGCATTGGGTACTTCCTGGCATCGGGCCTCGGCGAAGTAGTGGGGCTGCACGATGCCGACATCGTCACCTATGACCGGTCGATGGTGAGCAAGCTGTTCTACCCGGTGGTGCATCCGACCTTCGGTTTCTCGTTTGCCAAGGGGTACTACTTCCGCACCGATGGCGAACGCCTGAATGGTCGGGTCGTGCGATTACTGGTCACGCCATTGATCCGGGCGTTGCGTCAGTGCCTGGGCGAGAACGACTACCTGGACTACCTCGACAGCTTCCGCTACCCGCTGGCGGGCGAGTTCGCCATGCACATCAATGTGGTGCGCAACATTCGGATCCCGAGTGACTGGGGTCTTGAGATCGGGGTGCTCAGCGAGGTCCATCGGCGCTATACGACCCAACGCATCTGCCAGGTCGACCTGGCCGGCGCCTATGACCACAAGCATCAACAGGTGTCATTCGAAGACCCAACCACGGGCCTGCACAAGATGAGCCGCGACATCACGAAGGCCATGTTTCGCAAGCTTGCTATTGGCGGCGAGGTCCTGTCTCCCGAGACGTTCCGCACCATCAAGGCGAGTTATTACCGCAATGCGCTCGACATGGTTGAGCGTTACGGCGCCGTTGCCGACATGAACGGGCTGCAGTTCGACAGCCACAGCGAAGAGCAGTTGGTCGAAGTCTTTGCCCAGTCGATCGTCGAGGCGGGCGAGGACTTCTCGTCGAACCCGATGGAAACGCCGTTCATCTCAAGCTGGGCCCGGGTGCAGAGTGCGGTACCTGATGCGTTCGAACAGATGCTCGCGGCGGTCGAGGCTGACAATGCGGTCTGATTGGCTCGCATCGCGAAGCGACCGACGGTGAGGCCGGTACCCGATACCGGTCTGCCAATTGAATCCGTCATTCCCGACGTCCGAGCAGCGCTCGATCGACATCGAAGGGCCGTGCTTACTGCGGAACCAGGTGCGGGTAAGACCACAGTGGTGCCACTGCGCCTGCTCGACGAACCGTGGCTGGCGGGGCAACGTATTGTCATGCTTGAGCCCCGACGGTTGGCAGCGCGCGCCTCGGCCGCTCGTATGGCGTCCATGATCGGCGAAAAGGTGGGCGAGACAGTTGGTGTCACCACTCGAGACGACCGCCGAGTCAGCAAAGCAACCCGGATCGAGGTTGTCACCGAAGGCATCCTGACCCGCCGGCTGCAGCGCGATCCTGAACTCGAAGGCTGCGGACTCGTCATCTTCGACGAATTCCACGAACGCAGCCAGCAGGCAGACCTGGGTCTGGCGCTGTTGCTCGATGCCCATCGCACACTCGACCTGGCGACCGCAGTCATGGTCATGTCGGCCACGATCGATGCTCCCAAGGTCGCGGCGCTGATCGGCGAGCCCGACCCGGCCCCAGTGATTGCCTGTGGCGGGCGTACTTTCGAAGTGGCCATGCATTGGCGGCCGCGTAACAAGCGGGATCGGTTAGAACCAGCCGTCGTGCAAGCGGTGCAATGGGTGCTCGAAACCGAAGAAGAAGGCGACGTACTCGTCTTCCTTCCCGGGATGGCCGAGATTCGGCGTACCCAAGAGCAGCTCCGTGGCCTCGACCCACGCATCGAAATACATCCGCTGCACGGCAGCTTGCCGCTCGATGACCAAGATCGAGCGGTTGCTCCGGCTGCGGTCGGCATGCGCAAGGTCGTGTTGAGCACCGACATTGCCGAGAGCAGCCTGACCGTCGAGGGTGTGACTGCGGTGGTCGACTCGGGGCTTGCCCGTGCGCCTCGTTATGACCCTGGCAATGGTTTGACCCGGCTGACGACCATCTCGGTGTCTCGGGCATCAGCGGACCAGCGAGCGGGCCGTGCTGGCCGAACACGGCCCGGTATGGCGGTGCGGCTCTGGTCAAAGATTGAACATGGCACCCGGTCGGCATTCGGTGCCGCCGAGATCACCCAGGTTGACCTGGCGCAGCTGCGCCTAGAGCTCGCGGCGTGGGGTGTGTCTGATCCCGCGACCTTGCCCATGATGGATCCGGTTCCGCCGCCAGCGTGGAAGGAAGCCGGCCAGGTACTGCACATGCTTGGAGCCCTCGACGCCGACTATTCGATCACCGATCGAGGCCGTCGGCTTTCCGAACTACCGCTACACCCTCGACTGGGTGCGATCGTGATCACCGGTGTCGAGCGGGGCATCGGTGCCATGGGGTGTGCACTCGCGGCGCTCATCGACGAACGTGATGTGCTCCGTGGCCGCCCCGCGGAGGTACCAGCAGATCTCGGACTTCGGCTCGACCTGCTGACTGACCGCAATCGCAGCCACGGACTCGCGAATGGTCGATCGATCCAACTGGTGCGAGCGCGAGCCAACGACCTAGCGCGACGTATCGGATGTCACGACGACGGCTATGACCGCGACCGCATCGGCTTGCTGGTTGCTGCTGGATTCCCGGACCGGGTAGCGCAGCGGCGGGGGACCGGACGGGGGCGTTTCCGGCTCCGCAGCGGATCCGGCGTGCTGGTAGTCGACACCGACCCGCTAGCTGGCGAGGACTACATCGTTGCTATCGACCTCGACGGCAAACGCACGGATGCGCGTGTTCGAATCGGCGCGGCAGTAGACGTCACCGACCTGCTCGAGACCGCCGGGTTCGATGCCGAAGTGACCGAACGAACCATGTGGGATCGCGAACGTAAGGACGTTGTGACCCGGGTCGATCGCCATCTGGGATCACTTGACTTGGGATCTACGAGTCGCCGCCCGGTGCCATCACAAGACGTAGTCGACTTGTTGCTCGAGCAAGTGCGTCGCACTCGTCTCAAGGCGCTGTCATGGACCGACTCGTCGCGGGCGCTGCAAGCCCGCGTCGAATATGTTCGGGCTCGACAACCCGATGCCGGCTGGCCAGATCTTTCTGACAAAACACTGGTGGCAACCCTGGATAGCTGGCTAGGGCCCTTGCTGGTGGGCGCTATCGGGCGCGCCGACCTCGAGGTCGTATCTCTCGCAGTGGCGTTCGACATGTTGCTGGGCCGTGACCGACGCCAACAGCTCGAGGCGGCTTTACCGGCCACCTTTGCGTTGCCCGCAGGGCGCAAGCTCAAAATCGACTATGCCGCTGAGCCACCCACCATCAAGTCTCGAGCGCAGGACTTCTACGGAGTGCGCACCCATCCAACCATCTTGAATGGCGACCAACCGCTCACGGTGGAATTGCTGTCGCCCGCGGGGCGTCCCATCCAGCGCACGGCGGATCTGCCCGGCTTTTGGGATGGCAGCTGGGCCGAAGTGCGCAAGGACATGGCCGGTCGATATCCGAAGCACGACTGGCCCGTCGATCCGCGTGAACGCAAGAAGTAGCTGGCCTCGATCAGCCCTGCAGCAGCTCAGCGAGCGAGTTCAGTGGCACCGGGCGACTCAGGAAATAACCCTGCCCCAGCTGCACGCCTGCGTTGGTCAGTAGCGCCTGTTGCTTGTCCGTTTCGATGCCCTCGGCAACAATCTTGAAGTCCATCTCGTGCGACATGCGGATCAGGCTGTCGACCACTGCTAGAGCAGGCGAGCCGGGCTCGAGCTGGGCGGTGAGCGAGAGATCAAGTTTCAGGATGTCGAACGGCAGCATCGTGAGATAACCCAGGCTGGAGTAGCCGGTGCCGAAATCGTCGATCGCCAGGCCAAACCCGTAGCTCGTGAGTTGGCGTATCCGATTCGCCGCGTCGGGAATTTGGGTGAGTGGCACTGACTCGGTGAGTTCGAATCGAAGATTGGACGGACTCAGGCCGTATTGGTTGAGCGACGCCAGGGTGCTGGTCGCCAGAATCGCCACGTTGGTGAACTGTTGTGCTGATGCATTGACACTGATGGTGAAGTCGTCGTTTGCGAGACCCTGGCCTCGTAATCGATCGAGATCAGCACATGCCTGTTCCACAACCCATTCACCGACGTCGTCGATGAGTCCGATCTCTTCGGCGAGCGGGATGAACAATGCGGGAGAGATGCGACCCATCGACGGGTGCTCCCAGCGCACCAGGGCCTCGGCCCCGATGATGGTGTCAGTCTGCAAATCGACAATGGGCTGGTAATCGAGACGCAGTTCACGACGCCGGCGGGCGTGGCGCAGGTCGGCCGTCATGTCGAATCGTTGTGATGCCCGAGCCCGGAGCGTGGCGTCGAATACGACCGAGCGGTTACGTCCGGTGGCCTTGGCCTCGTACATGGCAATGTCGGCGTCGCCGATCAGCTGCTCGGACGATGAGGCATCGTGCTCTGAGAGCGCGATGCCGATCGATGCATTTACCGTGATGATGCGTCCGTCGGCCAACACCGGAGTCGACAAGATGTCGTGGAGTCGGCGGCCGATTGCCTTGGCTTCTTCGGCGTCAGAGATGTCGCTGGCAACGACGACGAACTCGTCGCCACCAAACCGGCCGATCAGGTCACTCGGCCGAAGTGCGCGACGGAAGCGCTGGGCAACCTCGAGCAACACGATGTCGCCGACGCTGTGGCCTTGGGTGTCATTGATGAGCTTGAAGCCGTCGAGATCGATGAACAAGACGCCGGTCATCTTCGGTGGCATTTGTGCTTCGAGGCGGTCCCGGAGCTCTTCGACCAGCGTGATCCGGTTCGGCAAGTCGGTGAGGCCGTCGAAGCTGGCCTGGTAGGCGATCTGATGGTTCAGCTCGCGCCACTCGGATATGTCTTCGACGAAACCAACCACGTATTGCAGCAGGCCATCGTCGTCGCGTACATCGGAGCCGACCCAGCGAGACCAGGCGTATTCGCCGTTGGCCTGCTTGGAGCGAATCTCCATGTTGAAGTGCCGATTCTTGGGCAGGTCCGCGAATGCTTGGGCGGCATCTGCCTGGTCATCGGGGTGGATGCTCTCGAGCCAGCCGAATTCATTGGCGATTCGTGGTCCGAGCATTTCTCGCAGCTTTTCGCTAGCGAACTTGGTGCGGCCTTCGCCTTCGACGACGAACACACCTACCGGAAGAGTTTCGGAGAGTTGGTTGAATTGAGTCTGAGAGCGCTTGAGCGACTCGATGGCAGCAACATGGTGCGACCGGTCGAGCAGGTCGATGATGACGGTGGCGTCGCGTTGCACGATGGTGACGTCGAAATGAAGACCTTGGGCGGCACCGAGGACTTGTAGCGAGACGTACGGTTCGTCGGCGAGTACCTGCTCGATTGCCTGGTGATAACCGGTGCGGTCGGAGGGAGCGATCAGGTTCTCGGCCCACTGGCCAAGCTCCATATCGATAGATGCGTAGGACCCCGGGGGGCCGTCGGTCGCAGATATAGACCCGGTGATATCACATTCGATACGGGTTCGGGTCGAACTGCCCGGGGGTGCTTCGGCGACCTCGAGTGTGGTGGTGGGGTCAAGCACCGCCAGCATGTAGTTACTTTGCTGGCCGAACATAAGCAGCGTGAGCTGGATGGGTTGACCGGCCATGCTGCGTACGGTCGTGGTGCCGATCGAGGCCATGTGCGCCCGGCTCATTGCAGCATTGACATCGGGCTTCGACGCCGTGTCGAAGAGCTCGAGCAGGGTGAGCGCGTCGCCACAGTCGTAACACGGCCATGGCAGCGCCTGGGGCAGATTTTCTGCGCCAGTTACTAAGGCGTAGGTCTCGGCTTCGAACAAAATCGCCGCGGTGGACTCGGCGCTATCGACGGCAAAAGATGACACCCACGTGAGATCCTGGTCATCGAGTTGTGCCGTGCAGACATCCATGAAGTACCAAGCCTAACGGTCACACCTGGTGGTGGTTAAACCGCAGAGCGTGATTGATGACAAATTGGGTAAGGAGTAGCCTAGAAGGTGGCGCTGGGGTTGGCGTGTTTTGGGCTGTGAGTGGCTCTTGCCCATATCATTTCGCCGTGTGCTGGCGAGATGCCAGCTCGGCCCAACCAACTAGTCGCGCTCGGTCGCGGCCGAGGAGTCTTTATGTCAACGATGCTTTCTGGGATGCGAGTGATCGAAGGATCAGCCTTTGTCGCCGCACCATCTGGCGGAATGCATCTGGCACTACTCGGGGCCGACGTGATCCGCTTTGACCCCATCGGCGGCAGCATCGACTACACCCGGTGGCCGTTGGCTCCTGGTGGGGCGTCGCTGTACTGGACCTCGTTGAACAAGGGCAAACGGTCGATCCAAGTAGATCTACGCAGCGATGAAGGCCGAGACATCATCCGCGGCCTGATCGCGGCGCCCGGCGACGACGGCGGCATGTTCCTGACCAACTTTCCGGCCAAGGGCTGGCTGTCATACGAGAGCATGCGGGAACAGCGAGACGACGTAATCATGGTCGCTATCACGGGTAACCCCGACGGCTCAACCGCCGTTGACTACACCGTCAACGCTGCTGTTGGCTATCCGACGGCCACTGGTCCGCAGGGCTTCGACCAGCCGGTCAACCACGTGTTGCCGGCGTGGGACGTGATCTGTGGCCAGCAAGCGGCACTAGGGCTGTTAGCTGCTGATCGACACCGCCGAGCCACGGGTGATGGCCAGGTGGTCACGCTGGCACTCTCTGATGTTGCGATGTCCACGGTCGCGAATATGGGTCATGTTGCCGAGGCCGAGATCTTGGGTGAACAACGAGAGCGGCTCGGCAACGATCTCTATGGTGCGTTCGGGCGCGACTTCATGACCAGCGACGGTCATCGCTTCATCGTGGTCGCTATCAGCAGCAAGCAGTGGAAGGGCATGCTCACCGCCACCGGCACGACCGAACAGGTCGCGGCACTCGAAGTTGAACTAGGCGTCGACTTCGCCGACGAAGGCGAACGCTTCAACCATCGCGACCGCCTCTTTGCACTTGTCGAGGCGTATGCAGCGCAGACGCCCATGTCCCAGGTCGCTCAGTCACTGGACGCACATAGCTGTTGCTGGGGCCAGTACAACGACTTCTTGGGCATGGTGAACAACGACGCTCGCTGCTCCACCGACAACCCGATGTTCCAGCGGGTCGACCAGCCCGGCGTGGGCTCTGTTCTGAGCGCCGGTTCTCCGCTGCGGTTCAGTTCCGATGACCATGTGATCGTGCCGCCAGCGCCAGTGCTGGGTGCCGACACCGATCAGATTCTCGAGGAACTGTTGGGTCTGTCAACCAGCGAGATAGCCGCGCTGCATGACCGCAAGGTTGTTGCCGGTCCAGGCTGAAGCTTCAGCTGGTTTCGAGCCGTTGCAGCAGTTCCTGAGCAACGGTGTCGAGGTCCTCGTCGAGTAGCACTACCCGATCTGCGTGGGCACAGCTCGGCTGCACAAACTGGTCATGCATGGGTGCAACAGTGGTGAGCCACTGTTCTCGCACGCTTTCCTCGGTGCGGCCGCGCTCAGCGACGTCTCGCCGGGTGCGCCGCTCCAAGCGAATCTCGGCATCGATGTCAATAAACACCATGAGCGAACAACGATCTCGAACGGCTGGCAGGCCGAGGAGATGGATGCCCTCGGTCACGATGAACTCGCGAGCCTGCACATGCTGGGTGTCACTGGTTCGCGAGTGGGTCGCAAAGTCATACACCGGGGCATCGATGTCGTGACCAGCGGCCAGCAGACGCAGATGTTCGGCAAACAACTCGACTTCGAGCGAGTCCGGATGGTCGAAGTTGACCACGGCTCGTTCGGCGGGGCTCAGATGAGACAGATCCCGGTAGTACCAGTCGATGGTGTGGTGCGATGCCCGATCACCGAGCAGGTCAAGGAGCTTGACTGCCAGGGTGGTCTTGCCCGCTCCGGACCCTCCGGCGATTGCACAAATTTGAACGTCAGGGGAAGCCACGGCGGCAGGTTATCGCCCGGGCTCAGGGCCGCACTCACTAACTGATCAGCAAACGCCGAGATCGGTCATTTGTTCGCTGCTGCGATGCAGCATGGCCATGAACATGTCGTCGCCACGATCGGTCTGCACCGTAAGCATTGAGCCGAGAACGGTGAGCAGGAGCGAATGTGGCGTTTGGGTGCGGTAGTCGTCGAAGCACTGATCAAGTTCGTACTGGGTCACACCACGCTCACAGAGCGAGCGGTGGTATTCCTCGACGACGTCGCGTTCGATCTCTCGTCGAGTGCCAGCGTTGACACTCGTGCCCAGCAGGTATGAAATATCGGCCAACGGATTGCGAACTGCGATGGTTTGCCAGTCGACCACGGTCACGGGCCGTTCGGCTTCGGCCGATGCTGCAAACAAGAGATTGTCGAGGCGGTGATCGCAGTGTGTAAGCGCGAAGCGACCGCCATCGTTCATGAGCCAGCTGGCAACCGATTCTGCAAACCATTCGAGTTGGCCGATGTGGATGGCGCTCAGGCGGCCCTGGTAGCGATCGATAAAGCCGGGCGTAACCATGCCCAGGATTGCCTGGAGCTCGGCGTAACTTGCGTTGCGTTCCGCCCGTGGCGTGGTGAGCCATGCCAGGTCGTACAGGCTGTCGTCGCCCCAATGGGGCGCATGGAGCCCGGCGATGTTGGTGGCGGCAACGTGCACGCTAGACGGATGGCAGCCTGCGATCTGATCGCCTTGCTCGGCTGGCTGCATGTCTTCGAGCACGATGGCGAAATTGTTGGTTTCGGTGTCGATATCGGCCCACAACGACCGGGGAGTAGCGACCGGTACCACGTGCGCCAGTTCCTGGTAGAAGCGGACTTCCTTCAGGTATGCGCCGCGTGCTCCGGCCGCACGACTGTTGGGATCGTCGGAGGCGATCTTGACAACGACCGAGTCCGGCGCTCCATCTGCGTGGTCATAGACAGGGGACACCCGCAGGCTTGATGCCATCTGGCCAGTGCCGATTGGGCGAATCTGGACCCCGCTGATTGACACGGCGTGACCGGCGGACTGCAGGACCGCAGTGAGCCATTCGCCCGAGATGTCGTCGGGGTGGTTGGGGATCAAGTTGAGTGCACTCATGAGGAAGATGCGACCTTCTAGGGCGCCGCCTGAGCATAGAACAGTTGGCACTACGATCATGTAGCGATCGAGAGGCAGCGAGGAGATGGTCGAGATGAATGCTGACTGGTACGTCGACCCGCTCGGGCGTTTCGACGGACGATTCTTCGATGGCCACGCGTGGACCGATCAGGTAAGCGAAAACGGGTCGCTAGGGGTCGATCCTGACTTCCCGCCTGCCAGTGCCGAATTACTCAACGCGCCGGAGCCGCCAGACAAACCAACTGAACCCCAGGGCCTGAGCGACGTGTCGACCGCACCGGCGGTGGTCCCGGTAACGCCGCCCCGCCGCTTGCAAGCCTCGCTCATAGAAGAATCGCCGGTGCGGGTTGTTGCGGTGCTCGATGGGCCGCTAGTCGCCGAGCCAGCTTCCGCCAGAAATCGGGCGCCGGTGATATGGGGACTCGCCGGGCTGATCGCCGCGTTGGTGGTTGCCGGCTTGTTGTTGTGGGATCGCGGTTCGGCCGAAGTCTCTGCCGAGCCAGTCGAGCTGGACCAGGCTCAAGAGGCACGTGTTCAGGACCTCGAAGAGGGTGGCGCGAGCGAACAGACCGAACCCGAATCGATCGATGATCTCGAGGTAGACGCGCCCGCAGGAGCGGTTGACCCTGAGACGAGCTTCGATCCGTCAGAAACGATCGAGGTCGGTGGTCTGCGCATCCTCAACGGCGAGAGCGTGCTCGCAGATCTTGCGCTCTGGCACCAAGGCTTTGCCGCCGAACGCGGTGTCAATCTTGATCCAGGCGCCAGCTGCTGGTTCGGCCAACTGGGCGGCGCGGCCGCTCAGGTAGCGCACTGCGGTCCGGTCGGCGGAACCGACGCCACCGAGTTCATGTTCGATTCGGTACCGCTGTTCTTCGAAGAAGGCGACGGCGGCCAAATCGCTCAGCCAGTAGTCGACGCCGCGATAATCGACGCGGTGTTACCAAACGCGCTCACGCTCGTCGGCAATCCAGATAGACCGCCGCCTGTGTTGCAAAGCGACGGCTAACGAGCTCTAGGCGTAGTAGGGGCTGTCGCCTGCGTCGTGATCGGTGGTGTCGATGATCTCGGTGACCTCAGGGATCATTTCGCTGATCATGACCGTGATGCCTTCGCGCAAGGTCGCTGCACTCATGGCGCAGCCTTGGCAGCCGCCACCCATAGTCACGTAGACCTCGGTGCCTTCGACCTTTTCGAGCTCAGCCCAGCCGCCGTGTGCAGCAAGTGATGGGTTGATCTGCTGGGTCAACAGCTGCTGAACCTTTTCACCAATGTCGCCGGTGAGCTCGATCGAGTCGGTGTTACCCAGCGGATTCGGTCGATTCGGATTCCGAATGACCAGACCACCCTGCATAGGGTTGCTGGGCAGATCGAGTGTGGCGCCCCGCAGCTTGTCGATGCTGTTGGCCGGCACGGTGACGGTAAGTTCGCCGACCAAATAGGTCACATCGGTTTCGTCAGCGTCGGCGATGGGTTCAAAGGCCAGGTCATAGGCGTAGTCGACGCCTTCGACACCTGTTACTTCGACCCGTAGCCCGAGAGCGTCGCCTTCTTCTTCGGCAGCGCGCACGTCGAGCACCTTGAACAGGGCCTCGTCGCTAACATCGAGAACGATTTCGTCAGTGGTGACGTCAGTCATGAGCCAGAGCGTATCCACCAGACGCAGTGCTTAGGTAAGCCGTGCGATAAGTATGAAAAACGACCAGAAGCCCTAGGCCTCTTCGATTTCGAGCGAGGTTTCCATCCACTGTTCCTCAAGCATGTCGAGTTCGGCCTGCGCAGTGTGCAACTTGGTACCCAACGAAGCCATTGCCGCATGATCTGTGGCGTCGCCTAGCTCTGCCGTTGCGGCAGACACGGCCTTGTCAGCCTTCTTAATGAGCTTCTCGGTTTCCTTGAGACGATGACGCAACGTGGACTTCGATGCACCTGAGCTTTTCGGGTTTTGCATGTCGGAGGATTTGGTCGAGCGCGGGGCTTCATCGGTGGACTTCGTAGATGCATGCCCACGCCGACGGTTTTGGCGCCGTGACTCAAGCCAGGCTCCGAAGCCGCCCGGGACGCGGCCAACCTGGGTTGATTCGTCGACCACGATCACATCGTCGACCACGCGCTCCAGGAATGCCCGGTCGTGGCTGACCGCCACGATGGCACCGGGGAAGTCTTCGAGGAAGTCTTCGAGAGCGCGCAGCGTGTCGAGATCGAGATCGTTGGTTGGCTCATCGAGCAGGAGCACGTTTGGTTCTTCGGCCAAAGCGAGCACCAGCTGTAAACGGCGTCGCTCGCCACCGGAGAGCTGTTCGATCGGGGAGTATTGAGTGGCGGCGTCGAACCAGAACCGTTCGAGCAGGGCCTTGTCGCGCCAGTCAGCGTCTCGGCTACCGCCGGTGAACATCTCGATGACCTTCTTCGAAGTGTCGAGCGTGCGCCCGAGCTGATCGAAGTAGGACAGTTGCACGGTCGAGCCGTGGCGAACAGTTCCCGACGCGGGCTGTCGGCGCAGCGCGATGGTGTCGAGCAGTGTGGACTTGCCGGTGCCGTTGGGCCCAACAATGCCGAGACGTTCTCGGGGATCGAGTTCGATCGTGAAGTCGTCGACGAGCACTCGGTCACCGATTTCGACACGAACATTGGCCAGTTCGATCACGGTGTTACCTAGACGGGGCGTGGTGCTGTGAAGCGCCAACGCATCGTCGCGAATGCCGCGCTGGATACCGGATTCTTGAATTGCTTCGGCGGTACGAATACGAGCCTTGGACTTGCTGGTACGAGCCGGAGCGCCGCGCAGCAGCCATTCCTTTTCCCGACGCGCCAGGTTCTTACGCACGGCTTCGGCCTTGTCCGATGCATCGACTCGAGCTTCGCGGCCATCGAGATAGGCGCGATAGCCACCGTCGTGCATGTACAGGTTTCCACCGTCGACTTCGAGAATCCGAGTCGTGATCGAGTCAAGCATGTGCCGATCGTGCGACACGCAGAGCAGTCCGCCCTTGAAGTTCTTCAGGCGTTCTTCGAGCCAATCGATGGCATCGATATCGAGATGGTTCGTGGGTTCGTCGAGCACCAATAGGTCAGACGGCGCCACGAGTGCGCGAGCCAAGGCGACACGACGTTGCTCGCCACCGCTCATGACCTGCACTCGGTCCGCGGTGCGATGCCCCAGACCCAGGCGGTCGAGCACCGCGGCTGCTTCCCACGAGTCGCCGACGGCTTCGAGCGCGGTGACATCTTCGAAAACGGGACGCTGAGGGAGCGTCGCAACCTGCACGCCGCCTTCCTTGCGCACAATGCCGCTGTCGGGAATGATGTCGCCGGTGGCAATGCCAAGCAGTGTGGACTTACCCGCACCGTTGTGGCCGACCACGCCAAGTCGGTCGCCGGAGCTGACTGTGAGCGAGACCTCAGAGAGGACTTCGCCCCGGGCATGGCGCAGCGTCACGTCGTGTACGTCGATCAGAATCACTGC
>JAULCF011276773.1:0-14459 GCA_032361265.1 Devaleraea mollis
GTACGAAAACTTGAAGGCAATTTTTCTCTTACAGACAGTCTCTAAAAGTTCTTCGGCTTCTACAAAGTCCCGCCACAAGTGTGAATAAGGCTAATTTCCACAGGTTAACTAACTTGTGTGATTTGTCTAAGGGCGCATTCTTTCGCAAAGTCTCTCCATGCTGCATCAAATTTTGCAATATCACCTTTAGCAACGCACTGTTTTCAAATAGCGCTGACGGTATTGACAGGCGCAAGTGCTTGAAAGATCAGTCCTACACACACTGCGTCGCACCAGGCACGCAAAATATTCCAGCGGTTGCAGGAATTTGAGTCTATCAGCCCCCACTACTCCCCTCGCACCAATGTCTCGCATATTAGACATTGGGGAATTCGCTGTAGTAACGGCCGGAACCTACAAAGGAAAGGTAGCAACAGTCAAGAGTATAGGTGCTCGTGCTTTGAAGGCGGAGCATGTCGTCAAGAACTGCGCACTGCGGAGGCACACTTCTGAGGACAAAGACGTGGGAATAAGGCTGCGCTGCTCCGGCAAGGAGTGCAAATGTTTCGCTTACCGCGGAAGAGAGGGCCACGGAGAACGGTACGTCTTTACAGGAAATCAGGAAGGATTCACTGGTGTAGTAGTGGAAGACTACAACTCGGCCGTCTACGTCATGAAACTGGCGGGTGTCACTGACCTAGTAAGCGTGAATATGAGAAGCACGAGGCTCGAGCCTGGGATCCCGGAGGCGGACAATGCTGACGGACGCGTACTACGGGCAAGCGCTAAGCGTGATGGCGATGGAAGCGACTACGGTCCTCTTGCATATTTAATGGCGAAAATACTAGGCATCGATGGAATCCGTACTCGAGTACACTTGAGCAGAAGCCGTTCAATCATAGTACTATCTCTGCGTAGGTGTGTATCAATACATATATAAAAATCAGTTAGAAGTGTGCGCAATCAGATGATTTGTAAGATGGTTTAGTAGCAATTATAGTATCTCAAGATCGAGATAGTAGATCGGTTCATCTACAACTGCGACACGGATCCACGGAGATAGTACCCTCTTCCTATGGGTGTATACGCAGTTTCGGAGTATGAAATGGTTCTAGCGATCGCTAGCTGGCACTTATCTCGACAGATCTGTGAGATCTCGAGATCTTAGCCTCTCAGGAACTGGCGCGCGATAGCGCATGCGATATCTGCATGCAGTTATCGCATGCGCTATAGCGCGCCAGTTCGTGAGGGGCCAAGATGTCGACATCTCACAGATCTATCAGGAGCTATAGCTGGCACTATAGTGCAATAGTATGTATACTGCTCGATCAAGCAGTTATGTCCGCTCGAGTAGTGTACTAGTACCAGCTGCTCAGGCCACTCAAATAAAGCCCGGATCCGCGGTTAGCATCCCTCACTCTGAACGCACCAAATAGATTATGTGTGGTTATGGCGAGAGCGATTAATCTCGAGATCAGATCTCGATATCTATTGGTAGCGGCGATAGAGGCGATATATAGCCCGTAAACAACTGACGTGCTGGAACGAAAAGATTGCACTGCACTGTCATCCCGTGCGCTGAACAAATAAAAACCGTTCTTTTATTCGAGTAGTATGAGTAATAACACGTTGCGCTCGCGGAATCCTTGCCACGCATCTGCCGATTTTGTATCTGGAAATTCAATTAAAAAATGAAACTTCTCTCATAGTTTTGGCGCACTTCTTACTGTACTTGTGGAACCACAGCTGCGCTGATGTCGGACGATCATCCTTCAGGCCAGTCTTCATTCGTAGCCGTGGCGTATTGAGCCGCTTGTCAATCAACACCGTCCTGAGCCGACATTTATTAGTCCTTTTGAAAGCTAGATTCCCTTCCCTTCCTCAGGCCTCGAAGCGCTACACATTCATTGCCACCGTTCGGAAGAAAGTCTTGTCGTCCGATTGGAGTTGTGGTGTAATTTTCTTTTTGAATTCAATCGCCTTAATGTGTGTTCTTCTTTATTTCATTGACAGCAGAGTTTTTTTTCATTCGTCTTGCAAACGGCAGCAGATGAAAGGTATATCTAATCCCTGATGGCAGGACGCGCCGCGAAAAGAAATGCGCCTCCTCGGAAGAGTTTGAAACTGGGGGAGAAGGCGACAGGGAGGGGAGGTGGGTCCGGAGCCGTGAAGAAAGGTACCAGGAGCGGTAGCGCCGGTGGGAAAGCGACGGAGGCGGATGTTGCGGAGCCGGAGACGTACGTCCCGCCGCCTGTGGGAAAGAGCCGGCACGCTCGACATGAGCATGTCAAAGAAGTTTTGGCGAAGAAGGATACGCGAATTGAGCCAGTCTACTCCGCCGTCTCAACATCGCCGGGTCATGATCACGATTCAATAGAGAGCAGCGAGCGGAACTGGACCATCACGGACAGACCACGTGGAGCTCCTGGTGGTGGGTCTGCCGGAGAGGGCTTCTCCAATTTGGCTACGAAGGAGAGGGTCCTCATCAACTTGCATATCTCGCCACCGAGGCTAACTGCAGCCGCGCGTACGCCAAACTCGATTATCACTCCTGCGCTGTCGGATGAGAAGCAGCCGCGTCCTGCACCAGAGTCCGAAACTCCGAGTAGTGACGGCAAGAGACCTCGTCCTGATCCGGCTATGTGTCATGACAAGAGGAGGAAGCCGTCAATGGAATGCGAGGACAATGCGATGTTAAACGAATCTGACGACGACGGTGGATACGAGGTTGCGAAGGAGAAGGGAGGAGAGGAGGAGGAGGACGTGGACGTCGATCTGGGAGAGAACAACCCTTTAAGCATTCGAAAGGGTGTATCGCCTCGGCCAAAAGTTTGTAATGGAGGTTCCGATGAGGACAAGGGAAGTTGGGGTGGGCCTGTTCAAGGTGTTGAGCACTTTAGTCAAGGCGGTGATCGCGTGGAGGAGGGGGCTGGAAGACGCCAATCGGCGCGACGACGGGCGCACTCGGAAAGTGAATGCGATAGTGAATCAATGGGCGTGCCGTCGGGCAGAGACATCAGAAAGAGCCCACGGCTGAAGAAGGCTAGGAAGACGATAATTGATGAACATTCTGACTCCGATGGACAGCTTACTTCCGATAAAGTCGAAGACAAGACGTACAAAATGCCACCTATCACTCTGAAGCCGAGAGATTTGCCACGTCAAAATAAGTCTGGACCAAGCTCACCAAGGCCTGCTGCTTCAGAAGAAGTCTTCGACTTGGAACTGGAGGAGGAGAGCGCTGAATGTCACACTGCGAAGGGAGTAAGTGGCAGTCCTGGAACCGATCGTGGTGGCTGGTTTGTAACTGGCTCTGGTTCTAGAGTTGATGTCGGAACGCCCGGCGGGAGTGTGGGAGGGAGGGAGGGATATCGAGATGTAGGTGGTGGCAGTCGAGTGCCTCCTGTCTTGGAGGATCTTCAGAAAATGCCGAATGTCTTGCATCATATTTTCAGTGCTAACTACGCGATAGGTGCGGAGCGCGCTTTAAAAGGCGACATGGATGATGAAGACAGTCATCTTTCGAAGGAGTTGTTGTCTCTGTTGAAGATGACGAAGAAAGGTTTCTTCACCGACAATTTGTTGGTGCAGTGCCAAGTGGTTGCCCCTCACGAAATGTACTACAACGTTGTGGACTCGGCCATATCCATGGGAAAATTGGAGGCGGCGCTCTTTCAAATGCGCAAAATTCTAGAGGAATCAGGCGCCACGGGCAACGGCGCCCATGACGATTTGAATATCAACCGCACCAAGCGACAGCGAAGTGGCAGGACAAGGCCGAAGAAGAAGGGCGAGTTTGCTATGCGCGATGTTCTCGCGCTTGGAACGAAGCACGGTTTTTACAAGGCTAGAGATTGTCTTGCTGCAATCCCGAAATCCCTCCGCTACATGCTCAGGAGGATGAAGGGCGACGGTCGGAGCGTGGGTGTGCTGCAGATGCTCAGCTGGTACTACACTGAAACAATTATTTCGACTGATCGAGAAGATGTCGGCATTGAGAAGCTCAAGCGCACGCCGATAGAGTGGCATAAGCAGTATACGTTGCGGGCAGCCTTCCTTCTATGCCGGGAGATGGCGAAAGATCCGAGGACGGAGAATTTCGATCTCAAGAACCTCTTCGGCAACCTGGATCGGTCGTACCTCACCAAGCATAGACTCTGCCACCGGGCTGCGTGTTATGCTTTCCGGACAGTTCTGAAGACACAGAGAGTTTTTAGCAGGGAAACGTCTAGCCATGGTCTGGTTATTTCTGCCGAGTGAAGGGCCTCTCTTCGGATGTGGAACAGCCGTTCACACTGACGTTGATCAAGAGAACGCCCCCACACGTTCCGCAGCGGCCTACGGAGATTGACCATCAATTTCTTTACCATGCCTACAACGTTCTCGACGTTGATGTGCGTGTGTTGGTAAGGAAAGGGAAGGACATTGTTCGCACTGACGTACGTTCAGTGTTCTTATCGCTGCTCTGCTATAATAATATTGCGCGCTGATTGTCAATGTCTGACATGTTTTAATTTATTTATTCTCACTGCGTCTCAACCTTCTGTTTCTCGACTAAGGTTCTGCAGAGGACAATTTCGCTCGCCAGAACGGCCATGAGTGCTCTCGTTCCGTACGTGCTCTCGCCTGAAGCTGCGGTCCTGTTCTATGAGCGAGATGCTAACGCTGGATGGGGGGAAGTGCCTTCCGATGCGCTTGACATCGTATTCGAAAGGCGCGGCCCTGCGGAGGCCACTCGGCTTTGAAGCCTCTTTCATGGTGCAGTCTGCGATATCAGTTATGTCACTCGCAAGTTCATGAACAGTGAGAATGAGGAACACGATTTATTCCCGCGATACGGTATTACTTCTTTGCTGCGGGAAACAAGACTTACGCCGCCTTAGCTTTCCGGAACCTGTACATTATGACGGAGTCTGAACTGAGCGCGGCTAAAGTGGAAGCCGTTGTCTCCACCGCTCCGGCAAGAGCCGGTAACAAGAGCCCGAAGAACCCTGTGCCAGTGGTTTGCAATGAGGAAGATATGGACGACTAGGTATCGCGAACGTTAGGGTCTGCTTACTTGCCTTCTTTCACTGTTTCTTGCGTACGCGGTTACATAACTTCATTTGTTTTTCTTCAATATGTGAATGCGGCGAGGGCGACGAAGGGCGCCTATGCTAACGCGCAGGTGATCGTGCGCGAAGCTGGAATTACTGGTGCCGCAATAAATCTGGGTATTGTTTGTTTTAATGCTGCCCTCGCCTGAACATCCTCCCTTTAATATGACATTATATATCATTTCTTGTCGGCAAAATACGCCACTTTAAATTACATTTCGCTTCTGAAGCGTGGACGTCTTGTTGGGTTTGAAGCAACGAAACCTGTTTCCGATTTTGCAGCGGTATAAGGTGCTAAATGTACTTGCAAGTAAGCATTTCGCGTTCACAACTAGTTTAAAGATACAGAATGAGCTTCAATAAAATACGCTTCTACGAAGCGCCATGTGTTGTCTAAGCGTCGCATTACGAGTGCAGGTATGGTGGCGTTTTGTAAAACATTTCGCCGGCGATTCGTGTAAGTAAAAAGACACGTCTTATACCAACAATTAAGATTATTTTATATGTGCGCTAATACTGTACGGACGCAATTCGCACGCTGTAATTGGCAAAACACGTGCGCCGTGAACGCAAGTTATCGGATACGTTTTTTACATAATGAACAAAACAGCCTTTTTATGGATTGTACATTTCGTTACATTCGGGGCCAGTAGTGACGCCAATTACTGTATGAGAAATACCAAAAATACCATGATTACTGTATGAGGAGCTTGAAATTCTGGCACTTATTTTCAATTCTGAACGCAAGCAGTTGAAAGGAAAAGAGCTTTTAACCCGAAAATGCTGCCAAGTATTTCTTGAGAAAACTCAAGAATAAAGTTGCAAAACTCTCTGCGGATTTTTCTATTCCCATGGCTTACCAGAAAATGAATAAAATTCTGCTCGACAATTTAAAAACTGACCGACCTCCAGAAAAAAAAAGTCCTGAAAATGGAGGAGGTTTGCACTTCTAGACTTTCTGGAAAGGAATCTCGAGGTCATTTTTTGCAGACGCCTGGCAGGCTATGATAAGTGCTTAATAAGCTTAATTGTTTTTTTGTTTTTTACCTAATGAAAAAACATGGCTGCTCATCTAGGAAATCAATTAGAGGGGACGTCGACTGGAGCAAGGGAAAACTCTTCAGGGCTATGCCGGGGACTGCGGCTACTGAGAAAATTCGCACTTGCAGTGATATGGGCTATGCTGTGGCGGGTATTTTGTGGGCGGGTTTAGGTTTTTTGACAAGAAAATCGGTCTGATCAGGACCGATCGGGCGGGAAGTTGACCGCTTGAATAATCTTGCGGCGGCATGACGCGCTTCCGCGCGAACGATTTCTTAAAACGACTTGCTCTGGTCTCGACAAACTGATCGACGGTCTTGGTTTCTGTGTGTAAACGACATTAAAGCTTTTGAGGTCTACAAAGGATCAATACCCTCTTTGCCGAGTAGGCCAAGTTAGGTTAGGCTCAGCATGAACTGTCCAATTCATAGCAAATTGCTGCATAGTTTGTCCTTTTAAGCCAGGAAGGGATGGTCGATTGGTCGCTATCGCTGCACGGAGACATTTAGCTACGAAAAAAATTAACTTCAAGTTACATCGATTTTGTAAACATTTACAGGTAGCGGCACGGTTTTCGTCACGGCCAATGCGCCCAAATCGCAGAAGTCTGTGCGCGGCTGACTGCCGTAGCGGCGTGGGTCCCGGACCGGTTATGCCGATGCAGTGGGCGACGACCTGTGTCCTGCGCAGGGCTTCAACGAGCGTTGGTGCTAAGCACAGATCGCGCGACGGTCGCGTTGTTTTGAACGAGGCGGGCCGCCTGCCGCAACGGCCTCGTCGCGGTAACCGACGCGTGGCTGCTTTCCGTCGCGGCGCAGCGCCACGAACGTTTCGTAGAAACGGTGGGCGACGGCCTGCATCCTACGCAGTTCACAAACTAGCGCCGAAACGAAGACATGACGGCGAAGCGGCTCAGTCATGTCTTCTGTGGGTTGGTGCACACCGTTGTGCACCTGCATGAGGCCGGCGGCCTCCGCTCGACAAAATACCTTGGCCTCTAGCCTCGCTGGTCCTATACACTGATGACGACAGTTCTGAAGCGGAATCCTTTGCATCGCGAAAGGTTTCTTTTCCCCACATCTACGCACCAACCCAATTCGTCAGCACTAGGGTACTGTTAATTCTAAAGAGGGAATGTTTCTTTGGGAAACATTTCCATTCGCATACAGATTTGATAACCTCAATAAGGTTATGATAGTTGCTCAATAAGCTTAATCGATCTGGAATGGATCAATCCGCTCTGTGCCGTGTAAGCCAAGTTATGTCCGGCTCAGCATTATCTGGCTGAAACATAGAAATTTGCTTTATCGTCCTTGTCCTTCAGGGCCAGGCTGTTATGAGCCCTAGAAAAGCATAAAAGGCATGTAGAGGCTCGAGTCCCTCGATGACAAGTAAGCCTATTAAGGTAGAGCTCAGCCCTATGTACCTGCAGTCAGATAGGGCTGAGCTCTACCTTAACTTGCTTGCTTGCCGTTCGATGATATAAAGCTATTTGCTAAAGCATAGCCTTTCCGAGGCAAGGTGCATAGCTCTTGTTCATCCATTTCTTTACATTCTCTTCCATCAGCAGATCCTTCTCTTTATATTTTTGTTACTCTACCCCGTAAAGGCGCTTCCTGTGCGAGGGAACATGGTAAACTGGCTAATGATACGTAAAGACGACGCGCAGAGGTGTCTTCTGCTTGTAAAAGCTTTTAGTCCCTGGCTTTTCGCACTGTACGCATCCTTGAATCTCGACTTCGCTACTGTATTCGCACCTTGTCGTCTGATTTTCGGATCCGGAGTCGACTTAGCGCGCAACATCTATGCTTTAGCGCAAATAGTGTTGGGGTTTTGCCGCATAAATTTGTCCGTGCGGGCCTAGGGTTTTTTCTATGGTACCACAAGTACGTACTTCGACGCCATAATATCGCCATTTTGTACGCATGCATGAACGAAATTTAATGTCGAAGAAAGCCAGTAAGGCTTGGTTCAAAGTGTATAGATTTAAGCGTTCGCACGATCGTGCACGATAAGCTCGAGCTTCAAGCTCCCGAGTTGTGATTAAATCAGTATCATGGTATCACTAGCTCCGAGCTCACAACAAGCGCATAGAAGAGCAGAAATGTCTCGCGAATGTAACATATATGGTACTTTCGGCACGCCTACCGCCGGACGTTTTTGATCCATGGTACTATGGTGCTTTCGGCTCGACCGCTGCGAGAATTTTCTGGTCCTCTAGGCGCTGCCGAAGCTTTCAATAACGAGTCGTGAGCTCGGAGCTCGTGATACCATGGTACTTTAAGTGCGCCCGCCGCGCGCGACGTTTCTGGTCTCCTAGGCGCTGCCGAAGATTTTCATCGCGAATCGTGAGCTTGGAGCTCGTGTGAACGCTTGAATAGATATTTTTGCAATTAGAAGCCATATATTTCTGTATCCTTTTAAAGTAAAATTAAAAAAATAGTTCAAGCGCTACTTTTGAAGCTTTAGAAAGTCATTTAAAACCTTGTAATTTGACTAGTATTTACCGTTCGTCCCAGAGGCTCAAGATACATCTTCACGAGCTTCCTGCTTTCTACTGAAATAAATAGCGACATAAAGCTCGGCTAACATCTAATTTACATGTCAAACCTACATGTCATCTTTACATGTCCCAATACAATTGACATCTCTTACACTGTGAGTTACAGACAGTGTCTGAAGTCCAACGGCATATTTACGGGATATCCGCTGCCTATGTCATTCGACATAGCGGATAGTCCCTACAGTGTGAGAATGGAACCTGTATTTGCATAAGTACGAGTACAGCTCAAGTTGCTGGTTTACATTAACAATTAATGTCAAATTTTATTATTGTGGAACTCTCGTATCCTGAAGCACATATCGACGTCCTGTACAAATAAATTCAACCGTCCGGTGTCTGACCGACCGTCTGATTGGCCGACATTGCCGTTACATACGACTCCGACACAGACTGTATGAGAGATGACTCCCACACCCTCAACCTCCGCGCCACCTGGAGGACTCCATGGACCTTGACAGCGCGGCGGACATCACCCAATCCCGAGCCCCCTCCGACGCGCCACCGCCCCTCACCCCAATCCCCACTCTCCGCCCCCACACTTCACCCACCCCCGTCGCCACGCCTCCCACGCCACCTTACGGCGCCGTAGGCGGCGACGACCAGCCTCCCTCAACTCCCCTCCGCCCCGAAGCCCTGCTAGACGCACCGAGCGACGGCACTGTCCTTCACGCGGCCCAGCCCAGCGCCTCCGATACTCCCGCTCCCCCAACGGAGCCCGAGTGCGAAGACAGGGCGGCCGCTGACGACGCGCTCACGGCTATGATGGGCGCATCCATCCTCCCTCAGCCGTCAGCCACCCACCCTTCCATCTAGCCGCCATCTTTCCTCTCTCCAACCCACATCTTGTCCCTCTTCTTGTGCTCGTCCCGCCCACTCCGCAGCCTCACCTCACGTCACCTCCGCCCCTCTACTCTTTTTAATGTTGATAGTGGTGTTTCCCGCTCCGCTCAAGCTCTAACGGGCGTGCACGTCGAAGCTTCGAGGTAGGCGCAGCCAGAGAAATCAGCTGCGCCTTTGGATACTTTGGGCAGTACGGGTTCTTGTCAGGGCGGGGTATGCTTCGGACACGCCGCCCATGTCCTTCTTGCGCACTAACGCGAATGAGTCTTGGTGTTTATGTAAGCCCGCTGTGGCATTGGGCGAGTTTCCTCCCGGTGAGGAGGAGACTCGCTCTCTTAGCGATCAAGATTTCGTGTATCATGCATGCAGAGGACCTGCTTAAGCTTTTCATCCACACCAAGACAAGAGACAAGACCAAGACCAGCTCTTCCGCCCTACCACCCCCCAACCACCCCTATGAACAAGCCAAAATCTAACCCTCTTCAGATTGTGGCCGGCGCCCTCGTGCGGCCGCCACCTCTCCCGTTCCCATGCCACATCACTTCTTTCAGGAGGAGAACGGAGGAGCAGAGGCCATTCACCAAGTGGGGCTCATGCCTCACACACGTCTCTCGCTTCCACCTTTCCACGTGGAACGCCCATGGCAGCACAGGCCAGCGCCTTCGACGCAGCCCTCGACACTCATAACAAACGCCTATGCGTCAAGTGCGATGCTGTCTTGGGCAAGAAGGCTACTTGCGCCGCCTATAACGAATGCAAAATTGGCGCGCCGGACGTCATCCAGGCCCGGTGGCCGGTGTGGAAAGGCGACGACGCGTGCCCCGCGCTGCCTCCCACGAGAGCCATAGCCGCGTCAGCACGCGCCTAGCGCAGCCCGAAACCCCCACCTCACACCTCCCCACCACAACCAATCCCCACCCCCACCTCTTCGAACACATCAGTGCTTTCGCCGCAAGCCTCCCCCGCAACCACTGCGCAGTCCCTACCACACCAATTCACACTCCCCAGGCCACCAATTAAGCTTCTCTCCACCCTCCTCATCCTGCTTACGCTACTACGAGCAGGCGACGTCTACGCCGCCCGACCCGGGCCCATCCTCGTCCGGGCAGCCATTTTCTCTCAATGTTTGCTAACGAACGTTTACTTTGCGGAGCCGGGATCCGCGGCGGAGGACTTGGCGTTCAGGGTGTGGACCATTCCCTACCAACTAGTCTTTCGCAAGAACTTGCGTGACGAGATGGGTTGGCGCACATCCGCGGACCGCCTCGCAGATATGACTCTCCGACTCACGCGCGTCGAGCGCAATGAGTACAGCGAGCTGTAAGCGGAGATGCTCGCCGCACATGAGCGTCGCTTAGAACTGAAACAGTCTTTCGCCGCAAGGCGTGCCGACCGAGAAGAAGATTCGTAAATGCGACGCTGTACTAAGCGGGCCCAGCGCCTCAGATAGAAGGCCTTTATGTCAAGGCAGCCAAGGCCCACGCCCAAGGTCGCACCTTCTATCGAGCGGCGACCGGCATGCTCGACAGGATGAAGGCGTTCCATCCCGTGCCTGACTCAGACGATCCCGTATCCATAATCCCTCCTAAGGATATACCCCCAAACCTCACGTCACCAGCGGGACCGTCCACGCCTCCTTAAACGCCATGGACATGGACTCGGCCACTGGCCCTGATCGAGCTGGCGTCCGCTGGCTTTTTCTAGTCTCCAAAACGGAGCTCAGGGTTCATCCCGACTCCTCAGGCATAGAGCTCCTCACCAATGTCGTCCAGAAAGTCGCAGCCGGCGAGTTCTCTAAAGACGTCAGCCACCTGATCTCCGCCGCCAACCTCATCGTCCTGGACGAAGGTTGGGCGAACATCAGGCCCAACGCTATCGGCGCCGTCTTGAGGCGCCTCATTACCAAGTCCCTCATTCCATCGTCGATCGCAGAAGCTAAGAACCACCTTGCGCCGCTCCAGGTGGGATGCGGCGTCAAGGCTGGCCTGTACGCCATCGTTCACGACACCAGGAACGCTCTTGTCAACCTTGGTCATGACCCCACGTACATGGGAGTGTCAGTAGACGCTTGCAGCGCATTTAACCGAGCGAGCCGGGCGGATATGCTTCGGAAGACAGCCGAGCACTCGCCATCCCTCATAAGCTTTGCAACTGCGTTGTACGCGAAGGGCCAGCCCTTTTTGCGCTTCGGTAACGGCCACTTTCGCAGCCAGGAGGGAGCTCAGAAAGGCGACCCTGCAAGCTCCCTCATGTTAGCACTAGCCATCCACCCCGTCGTTCAGCGTATCGAAGCGGAAAATGACCTCATTGAGCATCGCTCGTACCTTGACGACGGGATGATCGTTGGCAAGTTCGGCCAGGTCAAGCTCTCCCTCGACATCATCGCCGAGTACGGCGGGAAGACCAACTTTAATCTCCAGCCTACAAAGACCAAATCCTACTGGTCTACGTAGAGCACCCTTCTCCTAGAAACACTCACTAAGGCCTACGACTTCGACCTACGGCCGCCATTTGACGGCATCAAGTTCCTCGGCATCCGACTAGGGTCGCCGGCGTTTTTCGCCTCCTTCACACGCAAGAACATGGACGCCATCGATGCCTCGCTCGCTCTGGCAGCGATCATCCCAGACGGCCGTATCGGACACAACATCCAACGCGTCACCGCGACGGCTTGCCGCATGAGGCACCTCCTCCGCCTCATTCCGCCGGCCGACGCGATGGCGATGTGGAGAGACTTCGACGAGCGGCAGAGTGCAAGGTTCGAACGCATCTGCACCGTCCCGCACTCTGTCGCCGCCCGACGCCAAGCAATACTCCCCCGCTCGCTGGCAGGTATCGGCATGTACGCAGAGTAAGACGTCACTCCTTGCACGTACGTCGGCATACTCGTCCAGTCAGCTGACGTACGCGCAATCAAGCGCAGACACGCGCCCACGGCGACGACCATCCACGCCGTCGCGCAGCGACACATCGACGCCCTCCAGCCCTACCAAGCATCAGCAGCAGGTGGCGTCCTCCCCCTCGCGACCCTCTTCTTCTCTCTGGGATGCCTGAATCAGCGCAAAAATTCCTCAGTCAGGCAGTATTTCAGAAGAGGTTGAGGAAAACGCTCCGGGAGGATAACTTCCGTAATCGCTTTTGCAACCCGGACGCCCCCATAGCGAGCACTCTTGCTTTTACCGCGGAAGATTGGTTCCTCCTCTTCACGCGGCGACGCATCCTCGTCCTTCTACACCCAGGCGCCAACTTCTTCCTATCCACCAATCCCGATGATACTCCTTTCTGCTCAAGAGACATGTGGGAGTTAATGATGCGAATTTATCTCGGATGCTATGTCTACGATGACTCCGCTGCGCCCGTATGGATACGCTGTGGTTCCTGTGACGATCTTTTTATCGACAAACTAGGCATCCACACCATCGTGGGCTGCTTCACAGGCTGGGGACGCGTGGCCCGGCATTATCGTCAAGCGACCATCTTCCTCAAGTAGCTAGAGTCCCCAGCTGGCCTAGCCTACCAAGGAAAGTTCGGCCCGGGGGAATCCGTGGGCTTCCTGTTCGGCACCTCCTACCGCCCAGCCGATGCCCTCGTATTTCTTCCAACGTCGACCCCTTGTGAGGGCACTGGCCGCCCCACAGCCATCGACTTCTTAGTCACGGGGCCCTTCAACACCACCAATGCTGAAGGTCGCCGTGCATCACGCAATGGTGCCTCCTTCCCACACGCCATCACTGAAGCAGGTGTGACAAAGAAGGCGCAGGACTATCGACGAAAGGTTACCGCGGCTTGGAAACTTGCCTTCCCGAAAGTCCCGTGTCCGAACTCTGTCCCGGAAGCGCCTTTTCCACCAGGCGGCCTAGAGGAGGTCACCGGCTTCCGGTTCAGAGCCGCGGTTTTTGATACTTTCGGCGGCTGCTCTGACAGCACAACTGAATTGCTCATGTCGTACGCCACGAGAGTCGCCGATCGCCAAGGTACCTCCCTCAAGCGGGTATACGACCGTGTTTATGGCAGATTTGGCTACACTTTTTGGAGCTCAAACGCTGAAGCAGTAATTCTACGTAGGGCGAAGTCCGTTTGGCCGCCTCTATAACCTAGTATTGAAGGGCAACTCACTGTATATATAAAAGCCTTCACCTACCGTACATAACAAAACAACACACAAAGGATCATACATGACAAGATGAAGAAATGAAAAAGTATGAGTGGGTCGAAATAAGGCAAACTAAGATACTTACAATATCTGAAAATCGAGATTGACTGCGTGATCCACTTCCAATCAAAAAATGGTTGGGTCGAATAAAGGCAAACTGTGATACGTGCAATATCTCAAAATCGAGATCGACTGCCTGATCCCCACTTTCCACTTGCACAGGAACAGTCTCAACAACCGCATCGCTCATTGAAGTCAACGAGTGGTGCGGTTTTTTGGAAGGCGGTGGGCGGGCTTGACTGGTTGTAGTACTCAACTGCAACTGCAATTGCAGTCAACGAGCGATGCGGTTGTTGATACTGTTCCTGTGCGAGTGGAAAGTGGAATTCCACTGGCACACTTTTACGCGCCGTTGGGCGAGCTTTAGTGGTTAACCACTGAATCTCGCCTGACGGCGCGCAGAAGTGTGCCAGTGGAATTATAATGATGAGCGACAGGCAGGAGGAGTGCGCGCTCAGACAAGGGGGATAGAGATAGTGGGTCAGTGCTAGGATACTGCAAGTAGAATGGTACGCCCGAGAGGAAAGATGTGTCAGTGTTGACGTCGGTACCCATCTCCTCTCGAGGCCCAAGGTGAGTACGTATTGTACTCGCCCGAGTTTATTGTTTGGCGGTCGGCTACTGTGCTCATGGAACTGTCTATGAGTAGCGTATGAGACCGCCTGAAACTCGGTCGTTTTGCGCGATCACGGTGAGTGATGCAGGGCACGTGAGCCGATGTCTTACA
>JAULCF011277884.1:2980-14455 GCA_032361265.1 Devaleraea mollis
TTGAATTGGCATAGTTGAATTGGCATAGTTGAATTGGCATAGTTGAATTGGCATAGTTGAATTGGCATAGTTTGGTTCAAGAACACAAGCTTACTCGCTCCGATATTCCATCAACACCTTATGACTCAATAGCGCGCCTAATATCAGACTCACGCGAGCTAAATCCGTTACCCATAGCGATTAACGCATTTTCAATAGCCTTAGTCGTGTCGTTTTTATGCTGGGGGTTCTCCCAAGTATCGTTGGGCAACTCATTTGCCAGTGCGAACGCGTTGTCGGCGAACACGTATTTTTTTTCGGCCCCCATTCCCACAAACCCCATCGCAACGTTGTTGATATTCTCCCTACCCGGATCTTGCATTATCTGCAGCGTCGCGCGTAAAAAATCAACATTAGATTTCTCTACGGATGGGCACTTACTTTTTACTTTTTCGACCTTATCTTGTGATAACGAAAAAATGCTGTGAGCTGCTCCGATGCCACTTATCTTATTAAGAGAAAATGCTAAGTAAGTGGGGTCAGCAGAGGTGGTTCGATGCGACAAGTCATCTACTAACGCGCTGGCATACGCTGTGCTCACCTTAGAAAAATCGTCTTGACCCGCTACTTCCAAAATTTTTTGGTATATTTCTAAAAATCCGGATTTTTCATGACTGGACTTGCTAATTAAAGTTAATACCGAGTTCGCTAATTCAGGGTCTTGTATCTGTGCATTAACATGCTCAACCGAATGATTCCAAGCAAGAATGTAACTACTATGCTCCTCTAAAAACTCTTCTTTAACATTCTCTACCGTTGCACGTGCGTCATCAGACAGCTCAGAACCCTTGAGAGCGCTATCCAGCGCCGCATAAACCACCATCGGGCTGGTTTGTTGATGTTCAGCAAGCGCATCATTTAGCTTGCCTTCAGACCCACTATTTTGTCGTAAGTTCTTAGCTAATTTTTCCGCTTCATCACCGTTTAAGAGTAATTTTTGAAGATTCTGGATCTTCTTGATTTTAGCAACCCTATTCTTTATCGAATGTTTGTCTTTGAGTACAGCGGCAAATTTTTCCTCCGCGGAACTGTCTCGACGTATGCTAGATGCCAACTCTTCAGCCGCGTTACTTCTCGCAGCCTGTGTGTCAGCCGGTTTGCGCGGGGTCGCTAACGGAGCCGATACGGGCTTTGTGTTTAAAATATTCATTGCACAGTGCCGCGAGGCGGATTCTGGTCAAGTGAAACTGGTTTTTTTCGAACTGAGATGTACTTATATTTTGCGGACTCACGGTCCTCGAACTCAAGGGCTTCAGCGTATTTGGGTGCTATCCAAACGCGTACTTCAGTACGATCACCAGCTGTGTCGGCGCGTTTTTGCGATAACGACCACTCCGTGCTGTTTGTGGCGCAGGCGGTTAGCAAGACGTTAAATAGAGCTAAGAACATCATATTTTTCTTCATCTTCATCCTCATTATTGAAAATCTTTGAGTAGGTCATCAAGTTTTTTGACGCCTCCTTCAACCTCAATTGATACCAACAAGGTCGTGGACTGACGCGGCTTTAATGCAGCGTCTCCGGCGTTAACAACACTAATCAGTCCGGGCCCGAAGCAAGAGTGCTCATACACATCCAATTCCACATCAGATCTATTGGTTAGCGTTACTTGATAGACGGCTAAACCTTGACCGTGGGCGACTCGACTGTCATCGTAATCAACGCTCATGGATTCGGAGCGACACTCGAAGGGAAAAGCTGACCCTTTATTCGATCGATAGGCGTAACCCGTTGGTAGTTTTTTTTCTAAGATAGCTTTGAGTAGCGCCAAATTTTGCGCTATGTAATACCTACTTGCCTTGTGCCAACGTCGCTCAATCGTTTCTACCGCTTTTGTCGCTATATCCTTTGTGTCGTAGTACAAATAATCTTGTGGTTTACTCGCATCCGACGATATCCGTGGTGTAAGAATGAAAATTCTTTCCATCTGAGTAGCCGTATTATCTCTGGACGTAAAAAGATGCTTCACCAAAGGCACCTTTCCTAGCCCTGGAACACTGCGAGTATTTTTTGCGTTAGACTGTAGGTGGTAGCCGCCGATTACCAACGTGCTGCCCTCACGAATCACCGCTTTAGTACTAATGTTCGACCTCGTAATGACGGGTAAGTCGTCTACGGTGCGCTCAAGTACCTTGCCATCCTCAATTTCGATAAATAACTTGATTTTTCCGCCCTGATCGGTGGAAATCCATTGAGGTGTCACATTCAGCAGAGTACCGGTTGTCACCGAATCGATAGTTGCAACCCGCTCCCCCACTGACCGTATAAAAAAGGTACTGCTTAAATCTATAAACGCTGGCTGATTGGCCATCGTCATAATCGACGTATTGGCAACGATGCTCGCGTCACCTTTGCTCTCCAACAGTTTAAGATTTGCGAATAATTTTGCGAAATCGGAGATATTCAGCATTCCATTAGCGGTATTGACACCATCGCGTAAAAGGCGTGGACCAAATTCTAGATTGCCTTCACTGGTGGTAGATCTGAACTGGCTTTCAAGTTTGAAATCAATGCCCGCATCAAGCATTTTTTCTCGATTAATATCGACAATTACTGCGTCGATCTCAATCATTTTCTGTGGTTCGTCTAAGCTATCAACGATCGCTTTAAAGTATTCAAATGGTTTCCCCTTTGATCGAATGATCACTGAGTTAGTACGGATATCAGCCTCAACTGAGAGTTCACTTCCTTTGGTGATATCCAACAATTCACCCTTGCCGTTTTCACTCTTGCCAATCTTGCTTTTTTCCCCCGTGAAAATTCGGTTGAGAATGCTGGCGACGCCGGGCATTTTCACCACACGCTCGCGAACCGTAACCTCACGATCCTCTACCGACGCATACTTAAGAGGGATGATGAAAATTATCTCCTCTTTATTTGTAATTTCATTCTTTTCGGTTTCGCTTTCACCCTTAAGGTTGGCGGCTATCCGCTTAATGTGGGCGACATAAGTGGGTGGGCCTGACACCAATGCAACTTTGTTTTCGCCAATAGCACCCCAACCAAATTTCTCATGCACAAGGCCTAAATCGTTCAGGGCGTCATAGAGCCCTTCGTCGACCCGTACTTGACTGACGATGTCTTCTTCGGTACTGCTAACGTAAAGCACACTGTTGAAAACATACCAATTAAGACGATGCTCAATTGATAAAGCATTTAGAAATTCCTCTGCGCTTTCGTTGCGTAGCCAACCCCTGCAGGAACCTCCTACCATTTCGCTTATGTTAAGAGAGACACCAAAGCTCTCACTAAAGTCCTCCAGAATGTCGCGAATACTATTTTCATTGCACTCGATAGCGTAAGCACTGCTTTTCCAAAACTCAGGCATTCGAGCGTTTGCTTCAAAGGTACATACCAATGAAATTGCTGTTAAGATCCCTAAGCTTTTAATTGCCCTTAATAGAGTTTTCAATAGGTCCACCCTTGCGTGGCTTAACGTCAGCCGACTTGAAACAATACTAAACACTATCAATGATTTTCTTTAAAGAGCTATGGCGCGCCTTTAACTCCGTCTCGACGGCCCAGCTACTGACGTTCTTTGCCGTGGTCGCACGAAAAAAACCCTCGGCATCAGCAACAGAAAACTCCCCGCCCCAATTGAGGTCAACTAGTTTATCTTTCCAGGCAGCGCTATTGCGCTCATTTTTTTGATCTAAATAGTTCTGAAAGTTTGTTTTATTCATTTTAGTACTCTTTGAATAGTTTGAGACTCTTGGAATAGAGAACATGTAAATTTGTAAGGCATTACCTATGTCGATAAACACCTATGTCGATAAACAATCTTATAAATACGGTATTATATCTAAAAACCGACTTTGGGTCTTTATGAAGTAACGGGTATAAATGATTTATCTAGTTAAATCCACCTACTTATTCTGGCTGATTTGATCTTAACCGCTATTTTCGTGCGACCTTTAATGAGTGGCTAGGTCGTTAAAAAAGTTCCATTTTATTTTAAAATTAAGTCAATACCTAAGTCGAACAGCCAATTTTGACTACCTTATTTCCTTAATTGAAGACGTATCTTGCCCCAATGCAATTGTTTCCTTGATGACTTTAAACACTGCCGCCACTGGCATTAGAGTTTCTCGTGGAATAAATTTTCCCTCTTTTCCCGTACGAAACAGCTCGCGAGCGAGCGGCACGTAGCGAATCACCGGAATATTATTCTGCTTTGCATATTTGATAATATCCTGAGCTCGCCCATCAACACCTTTACAGCAAATAACCGGCAATGGCGTTTTGCCTGGCTTGTACTCCAAAGCGACAGCAAAGTGTGTGGGATTGACCACCACTGCATCGGACTGCTCTACCTTCTTTGCTACGCTTCCCCCATCGGAATTTGCCAACTCTCGAGCCAATGATTTCCGCGCCCAGTTTACGTCGGGGTCTCCTTCAGACTGCTTATATTCACGGAACACTTCATCTTTTGTCATTTTCATGCTTTTTATGAAAATTTTCTTCTGCAAAATAAAATCGGTTACTCCGATAACGATGAATATAAGCAATGAAATACGCAGGATATAGGAAAACACAGCCATGCCAATATCCATTGATATGTCTACCGTTGAAAATGCCGCAAGTAATATGTCAGGTAAAAACTTCACCACCACGTTATACACCACCGTGACCAATACTAGCGCCTTTGCTACAGTTCCAAAAAATTCGACAAATTTTTTCTTGCTAACCAGGTTCTTACCATTGTCCACCGGAGAGAATTTCTTCATATCGATTTTCATTGCTTCGGGCGCATATATGAACCCATGCTGACAGAAGCTCGCAAGCAATTTAGCCACAATCACAACACCGATCACAGGTAAGGCGCTCGCAAACCAGATAGTGAAGGACTCTTTAGCCAAAATACTTACTGACACAGAAAAATCCTGTGTACTCATACTTTTACTAGTGGCAAGATTAATTAACGACGTTATCTTATTCAGGTATATATCACTTAAGGCGATTACGATTTCAAAGCCAGCCGCGGTAATAAAGAGTTTGTCGATGTCTTGACTCTTTACCACGTTACCTTTTTTTCGGCCATCTTTGAGTTTCTTCTCGGTGGGCTCTTCGGTTTTTTCACCGGACGACTCACTCATAATTAGTTAACCTCAAGCATCGATCGCAACATTTCAGGAATCGAAAAAATGATGTAAGCCTCAGTTTCCATCAATGTATAAATATGCGTTAAGTAGAGTACCAATATCACCAGAGCGACTAAGCTTTTAGCCGGCATCGCCATAAAATAGACCTGAAGCTGTGGGCTGTAAGCACCCAGTATTGCAAAGGCAGATTCAACCAACAATAATATTAATATTATCGGGCCCGCGTATAAGACAAAGGACTTGACCAACCGAGAAAAAACATCAATCAACACCTCGTAGCCTTGAGTTGGCATTTCTGGAAATCCTGATAACGGTGCCCATAAAACATAAGTGCCTAATAGCATTTTGAACATAGCGCTGAAAACGCCAAGTTGGATAAAATAGACAACCACCGTTTTGCCCAATAGGTCGCCCAACATTGAAGCATCTGGTCCTGATGCTGGATTCATGTAACCAGCGGATAAAGCTCCGCGCTGATTGTCTATCATTGCACCCATCGATTGAAATATCCAAAACGGTATTGCAATCAAAACACCCAAGAAAAAACCCACGATCGCCTCTTTGAAAATCAATAGGGGTAGCACAACAGCGCTCACCGCATTCAGTTTCAGGTTGGCCAGAATCGCCATATCAACTGGTAAGGTAACGCCAATAACGATGGCAACTCTTAAGCTTGTCGGTAACTGCCCAAAGCCAAATAAGGGCACGAAATACAGAGCCACCAACAACCTAGGCAAGCCGAGAGAAACAGCAACCAATACATTAAACCAACTTTCAACCAACAATTCCATTTGCTATGGCTCGATATCGGGAATGGCCTGAAATACCGCCGTTGAGAGTTGCAGCATTTCACTGCCAATCCAGGGTCCCGCTGATGCAAGCACCATTGCGACAACCAGTAATTTGACGGCAAATGGCAGTGTTTGATCTTGAATTTGAAATAGCGTTTGCACCAAAGAAATAAGCACACCAAATATAATCGCGGCAATTAGCGGAACTGCCGAAAGCTTGATGACTAATATCAAGCTAAGCTTGAATAGAACGAAAACGTCAGTCATAGCTCACCCCCCATCAGATGTAACTCAGGACGAGACTATTGAGTAGTTTTTGCCACCCGTCTGCCACCACGAACAATAGAATTTTTAACGGCATGGAAATTGTCATTGGCGATACCATCTGCATGCCTAACGCGAGCAGCAAGTTCGACACCAACAAATCAATTACAATAAATGGTAGATAAATCAGAAAGCCAATTTTGAACCCGGCCTGTATTTCAGAAACCACAAATGCAGGAATGAGAATTACGAAGTTGTCGTCATTAGCCAGCTTAGTCATCTCCGGTGGCCATAGCTCATACGTTGTTTCGATAAACGAAGTTATTACATCCGGATTTGTCTGCTGCTTCATGAATTTTTTAAGTGGCCCAGAACCGCTTTCTAAATATGAAACAAGCTCACTCGTTTTAGTCGATTTAAGATCAACGCTGTCCAGTTCGCTCTTTATATCGTGAAACACAGGGGCCATAATGTAAGCGGTCATAGCAATAGCAATACCGTATATTGCCAATGTGGGAGGCACCTGTTGTACACCCAGCGCGTTTCGTACGATAACAAGCACAATTGATATTTTGAGGAAGCAGGTCGTCACCATAAACAGTAATGGCACCAACGCCATACTCGAGAAAATTACGATGGTTGATACGGGATCGAATTGTTCCATACCTAACTCCACAACCGAATTATTTGTATGGCAACATCACCATTCACCGAAACAATTTTTCCAACACCAATCTCACTATTACCAACGCGCAGCGATACTTTATTTTGGTAAAATGGTTCCACCATAATCAGATCATTTTCTTTTAGACTTTCAATCTCCTTTAGGGGCATTGAGAAAGTACCTACATGAACACTGACGGTTATCGGAAGGTCGCTGATTGACGTGGTCACTTGACTATCACTAGCGCTCGCATCAAGAGGTTGATGTGCCGTTAACTCGGGTGAATTTTCGACCTCTTCATCATCCTCATATTCGTCATAGTCTTCTTGTTCGTCATCGATCAAATTGTCATCATCTAATGAGTCCAGCTCGCCCCGCTGATCTTCTGTTATTTGCATAGTTGTTCACCGTGTTTTCGTACCTTTAAAATATCAGTCTCTCCGCGACTAACCCAAACCACCTCTACGCGCTTGGAACCTAGGCTAATGACTCCTTGGTTGTCGGCCTGAAACAGGCTTTTATCAAGACGAAAAATGTCGCCAGGTAGTAAGTCAGATAACTCCCCTTTATTGAGCGTCGTGCTCCCTAAAACAACCGGAACTCTAGTAGCACTGAACGACGAGTTGACGCTTTGTTCAAGTTCAACCTTGACTAATTCGGGACTTGCCAAGATAGCCGTCCAAAACGAGGGGGCCGCCAGCATGGTATTGGTTACAGTGCAACCAGGCGCCTGCAGTTGCAGCGTTGCACAGAATAAACCAGAATTCACACTGGAGAAGAAATTGGGACTGATCCATCCAAACACCGTTGCAAATGGCTCTGGAAGCGCCTCTAGATAGATGCTTAAGGTCTTAGAAAAAGTACTTAGATCCATGTCACCAAAAGGTATGCCGAGCAACGCTTGAAAAAATTCTCGAGCATTATCTAAGGCAAACGGGCCATGCGGGCTGTTAAAGAGAAGCAAATGCTCAGCATCAGGGGAGCCGCCGCTAAAGCTCTTAAAACAACAGGTCGTGTCATGGTCTAAATTGAGCTGGTATGAATGACCCTCTAACTGCTGTCTGACGAACAATTCATTCGAATTTACCACGTTTATCCAGCTTGGCGTAAAGGTAGTCTCTGTATTACTGTTATCGCTCATAGTCCACCACTCGCACCTTTGTGCGCTTGCCTAAGTGAGCCTCTATGTCCTTGGCCATTTTCTTATCTTTTGACTTGAGTAACTTTCTCAGAGCCAGGGATGAGATCTTTATGTTCACCAAAAATGCTGACTGATTATTAACCGCACTCACGTCAATCTGACCGAACTTAGGCATGTGAACAGTAAACTTGATTGACTGACCGTTAGCCATGCCACCTCTCAGCATGGTTGCTATTTCGTTTGTTAGATCGCTGGTCGCTGCCTCGTTTGACATAGCCACGCGCATGGCCTCTGACCTACGATCAAATACGTTAGATTTTAATTTTTCGTTATCCAAGCCACTTGATCGACCCGAAAAAAACGTCGTATTAGCAACCGTCTGAATATTTTCTAACGCGATTTTTTCAACAAACACCGCCTCCAAAGCGAGCTCGTACGACTCACTACGGTCGCTATCAATCTTATTACGTCGTGCTTGTTCAGCAACATCATACGAGTTATTCATTGGCCAGTTCTTTCCTTAATATTTTAATTTTTTCGCAACCAATCATCGCTTTTTGATATTGCTTCTTTTGGTCCCGATTAATAAGCTTAAGATCCAATAACTCCTGCTCTTTTCGTTGTTCCGCCACTTCAGAAGTAACAACGCAATCTTTAAATTGTCGCTCCTTGGCAAACCATTTTTGCATATCAACGGGTCTATAGTCTCCGCCTAAATACTCGTCGTTTAAAGCGCTGATTTTTTCCTGCGTTTGTGATTCTAGTTGAACATGCTCAGCATGACTTTTCGAAACATCAATTCGCTTTGTCTCGACTGCGCTACGGCCTTTTATGAAAATTGCCTCGAGCCTCTCCAACTTACTCTTTCTAAGCTCAATCAAACTGTTAATTTGATTAAGCAATGCAGGGTCTGCCTCATTTGATTCTTGAATACTCATATTGCAATGACTCCTAAAAGAAACTTAACGATCGTCGAGTGTGACAAATCGCGTTTTTTAAAATGCGTATGACTACTAGTTTTCACTGAATTTTTTCATCATTTGTAAGATTGGCTCAAACTCATGGGTCTCTCGGGTACCTTGCTTTAGAAATGTATTAATTTCGTCGTTTAACGAGACCGCTTTATCGGTAAACGCATCATTGCCTACCTGGTACTCACCAAGACGGATTAGTAACTCCATATCGCCGTATCGAGACAGCAAGGCGCGAATCTCACTCGCTAAGCCCATTTGGTCGGGGTCTATTACATTGACCATTGTTCGACTAAGGCTCTTAAGCACGTCGACCGCGGGATAGTGGCCTTTTTCAGCTAATTTTCTCGACAATACGATGTGGCCATCAAGTAGCGATTTGGCTTCATCACCAATCGGATCACTCATGGAATCGCCCTCCAACAAAAGGGTATATATTGCTGTGATTGAACCTTTGGGTGTTTTTCCTGCACGTTCAATCAGCTTAGGCAACATGCTGTATACAGACGGCGGAAAACCGCCTTTAGCCGGGGGCTCTCCGGCGGCTAAACCTATTTCTCGTTGCGCGCGCGCAAAACGAGTCAAAGAATCAACTAGCAGCAATACTTTCTTGCCTTGATTACGCAAATTTTCGGCAATGGCGGTCGCTGTGAAAGCGGCACGCGCACGCTCCATAGAACTACGATCAGACGTCGCACAAACTAATATCGAGCGCGCCCTCAGCTCTTCGTCTAACTCATGATCGAGAAACTCTTTTAGTTCTCGGCCTCGTTCTCCAACTAAACCAAACACGATAGCATCGGCATTACAGCCTCTTGCCAGACAGGCCATCAAGGTTGTCTTGCCACAACCGGCACCGGCAAAAAGCCCTATTCGCTGGCCCTCACCGATTGTTAGTAATCCATCAATAACCTTAACGCCGGTTAGCATTGCATCGCTTATACGGATCTTTTCAGTAGCCGCAACCGCTTCGGCGATTACCGGGGTTTCATCTTGCGCCGCAACACCAACTGTTTTAGCAAATATGCCGGTTTTTTTAGTCGCCAACTCACGGCCCATACCGTCAAATACTTGACCAAACATAGAACTATTCGGAGCGATTTTGTGCTTGCATAACAACGGAATTATCTTGTCTCCGTATGCGATCCCCTCTGGCGAATTGAGCGCTGAAAGTACCGTGACACCGCTATTGAAGCCAATCACCTCAGCCAATATACTTTCTGGTAATTGGGCATTGCCTATCTCACACAGATCTCCAACTCTTGCCGCCGGTAAGGTGGCCGTAATTTGTGTACCTGAAACTTCTCTTACTGATCCGTAACTCGTTAATAGCGTGAATTTTTCGATTTTCTTAATCAAATTTGTCACGTCATCGTTAAGTTGGGCGATATGGTTCATAATATGTTGACTACCAACTCATCTGGATCCGTTGTTCGCCGTCAAACACAAGTCGATTCTTTTCTATTGCAACTAAGGTATATCCTTGTTTTTCTTGTCCCGTCGATAGTCGCTCACCGTCTTTCGTAACAATGTGTCCGAATGGCCCAGATATAATCGATACGATAGAAAACGGCAGTTCTGCGATCAAGTCTTCGGATTTATCAATAACGCGTGGCAAGTTTGCGTGATCAGTCTGATAGCGTAACAACATTCGTTCAAAAATTTTCTTATCGCTGCGACTTAAAAAACCCTTCAAATGGATACTTCCCTGTGAGGAGCTGACAACAACATCTGTCAGATCCCGTTCCTCTAGCATTTTTTTAACGACCGTTTTAGCTCGTTCTATAAGTGCAGAATTTTCTGGGACCAGCTTCTCAAGCCCCACCTTGCTAGCTGGGTCGTCCAGAGGCTTTTCGCTCGATAAGGTGGGTTGCTGAGACTCCATTTGAGACACATCATTTGGTGAATTCGCAAAGGTTCGCGCCCCAATTAGTATTAGTCCCAATAGAGATATGCGAAATATATATTTATGCGCTACGATCTGGTTCAACACCTTCTCTTTTATACCACGTCTATCTTTTAGACCACGCTTAATTTTATCTTTTAGACCACGCTTAATTTTATCTTTTAGACCACGCTTAATTTTAGGACTAGACTCGGCGGCTATGATCGTCGGCATCTTTGTTGGCCAAGGCTTGTCCTGGTCTTGAATAACCAGCCAGATTGAACCCAACTTAAATGGAACACCATTGCGTAAGCGAATTTCTCCGCGCTTATGAGCACCGCTAATCGTAGTAATCCGACCAGATATACAAATTAAATTCGCTTCTGTATCGTTCAGTAGGCCAATCTGAAGGTGTTCTGCCTCGACACCCTCATCGTTCAGTATGAGTTCACTCTGTAGGGATGAGCCAATTTTGACTGGCTCATCATCTACCAACAAGGAAACCCCTTTTCTAGTACCGTTTAATATTCGCAGCTCTTTCATTCCTTGTTAGTGCCGCGTTAAGCATTTCAGTTCCCTGCCTTTTTACTTTTTCTAAGCTTTGGAGCAATTTCATAGTT
>JAULCF011278995.1:0-13634 GCA_032361265.1 Devaleraea mollis
AATATTATTTAGCGTCTGGGAATAAAGGATTGGCTTTACAGCAAGCGATGGAGACAATGCAAGGTCAGCCGGATTATGCGCATGCGGTTTATTGGTCGGGATTTACGTTGGTGGGGTCTGATGATTGAGAAAGAAAAGATTCCATAACCTCCCAACTCAAAGTAGCACAAGTCAATCGCCCAGGAAAATCCTTAGCAGCCGCAAAAGCTTCAAATTCTGCTACTTCATTTATAGCAGTTTCATTAGGCAAAACGACTTGCTGAAACGCCCCACAAAGTGCGAGTGCTTCTTCTATAGTTTTCCCTTCTAGGTTTTTAGCTAAAACAGAAGTAGACGCTTTAGAAATGGCACAACCATATCCATGAAAATAAATGCTTTCAATGATGCCTTCCTTTACCTCTACAAATAGATTAAATCGGTCACCACATAATGGATTATACGCTTCCAATTGATGCGTAGCGGCTTCTTTTTTTTCATAATGAAAAGGTGTTTTATTATGTTTGAGAATAACCGTTTTATAGAGTTGTTTGAGTTTATCGTTCATTTAAGAAAGGATTAGGGTAATAAAGGTAATAACCAATAAGAAAGTAACTAGCACAATTCCATAAAGCAATAGCAACAGTAAAAAATAACCAATAGTTTTGAGCCAAGCTTTATGAATAAACTGGTAGCACAGGATTTATCCTGTTCGGGACGCTGACCTTTAGGTTAGCTGAAATACTGGGGCAATTATGAGTCGTACAGGTCTGAAGACCTGTATCCAGAACAGGATGAATCCTGTGCTACCAGTTTTAACCAAAAAAAGCCTGAATTCCTTTCACTTCTTCTACTAAAAAATCAATCTCTGCTCGATTATTATAAATAGAAAAAGAAGCCCTAGTAGTAGCGGGAATACCATAAAAATCCATCAAGGGTTGCGTACAATGATGTCCTGCTCGAATGGCAATATTCGCTTCGCCCAAAAAAGTAGCGACATCATGTGGATGTGCATTTTTTAAAATAAAGGAGACGATTCCTGTTTTGTTCTTCGCGTTACCAATGATTTCTAAACCATTGATTGTTGATAATTTTTCTCTCGTATAATCACCCAATTTTTTAACATAAGCAGCAATGGCTTTTTTATCAAATTGATTGAGATAATCAATCGCATAACCTAAACCAATAACGCCTGCAATATTAGTCGTACCCGCTTCAAATTTTTGTGGTGCGGGCGCAAAAGTCGCATCTTGGTACGTAACGGTTCTAATCATATCGCCACCAAATTGATAAGGCGACATGGCTTCCAAATGGTCGGCTTTTCCATACAAAACACCGATGCCAGTTGGGCCAAAAAGCTTATGTCCAGAGAAGGTAAAAAAATCGCAATTCAAAGCGGTCACATCAATCGAATAATGCGCCGTACTTTGTGCGCCGTCCACTAAAATTGGAATATTTTGTTGATGGGCTAACTCAATCATTTCGGCTATCGGATTAATTGTCGCTAAGGTATTGGAAACATGCACTACGGCTACCATTTTAGTTTTAGCAGAAAGCATGTCCTGATAAGCGAGCATATCCAAATTTCCTGCTTTGTCAATCGGAATAATTCGTAAATTCGCCCCTTTAGCTTTGCACGCCATTTGCCATGGCAATAAATTAGCATGATGCTCCATCGCTGAAACTAAAACTTCATCGCCTTGTTTTAAGCGAGGTAATAAAAAGGAATGAGCGACTAAATTGATGGCAGCAGTGGTACCAGAAGTATAAACAATTTCTGACTGATTGCTTGCGCCTATAAAATCAGCTATCTTTTGCCGAACACTTTCGTATTTTTGCGTAGCTTTCGCCGCTAAGTCGTAAATGCCTCGGTGAATATTGGCATTTTCTTTTTGATAAAAATTGGTAATGCCATCAATCACTACTTGGGGCTTTTGTGTCGTAGCAGCACTATCTAAATACACCAAAGTAGGATGGTGCTGAAAGATTGGAAATTGTTGCCGAAATGTTGGTGTACCGAACATCTTTTTTAGTGATGAATGAATAAAATCTGAATGTAGGTCAAGCCTAGTTTAGACCTTCTTGTCCGAGCAAAAAACATTTGTCATTTGCTTAGATAAACATGCCCAAGCTACGGATTACATTTTGATGTGCTTATAAAATAAGCGTCGTCAGCAAGTTAAGCAATTTGAATTTTATATTAAAAATAGGATGTTGGTAACTTTAACTTTTACTGTTAGTAACTGTTTAAGTCCCTGACAATAAACATTTTAAAATGTTAGTAAATAGTATATTAATTTACATTTAATTCATATAACTTATTTTTAAATTTGAATTACATAATATACTCCAAATAAAATTTGACAAAAACACAATATTAAAAAATATATATGATTACTATAGATAAAGCATTAAATATTATCAATGAACATCAAAAAGACTTTGGAACAGCATTCATTCCAATAGCGGAATCCATTGGTCGAGTCCTAAAAGAAGACTTATCTACCGACCGCCAATTGCCGCCTTATGATAGAGTCACAATGGATGGAATCGCTATTCAATATGCACATTTTTCCAACGGACAACGTGCCTTTCCTATTGCAGGCATTGCACCTGCTGGTGCTCCTCAATTGACCTTGAAAAAAGACGGACATTGCTTGGAAGTAATGACAGGTTCTATTATGCCAAAACAGGTAGATACCGTCATTCGATACGAAGATGTAGTGATTGAAAAGGGCATCGCAACTATTCAGGTAGCCTCCTTAAGAGAAGGGCAAAATATTCATTGGAAAGGAAGCGACCGCCAAAAAGATACTTTAGTAGTGCCTTACGGAACCGTCCTTTCTCCTGCGGAAGTTGGCGTAGCGGCAACGGTTGGAAAAACGCATTTAAAAGTAGCTCGTTTACCGACCTCCATTATTATTTCTACAGGAGATGAACTGGTAGAAATCGAAGAAACCCCTTTACCGTATCAAATCAGGAAGTCAAATGTGCATCGTTTGCGAGCGACTTTAGCTAAGTATAAAATAATAGCTGACCGCCATCATTTAGCTGATGACATGGAACTGATAAAAAAAGACTTAGCAGGAATTATTAATAAATATGAAGTCGTCATTTTAAGTGGCGGTGTGTCTAAAGGGAAATTTGATTTTTTACCCGAAGCATTAGCATCTCTAGGCGTTGAAAAATTATTTCATAAAATCAAACAACGACCAGGAAAACCTTTTTGGTTTGGCAAAGCGCCCAATGGTACTTTAGTCTTTGCGTTGCCTGGTAATCCCGTTTCTTCTTTTTTATGTACTCAACGTTATTTTGTTACTTGGCTGACTACTAGTTTAGGTCTATCTAAAGAGACCGTTCCTCATGGTATTCTGACTAGAGCTACCACTTTTAAACCAGACTTAACTTATTTCCTACAAGTCAAAGTGAATTATAATGAAAAAGGGCAAATTCTAGCCACTCCTGTAGATGGGAATGGCTCAGGAGATTTGGCTAACTTGGTGGACGCAGATGCTTTTTTACAATTGCCTAGAGGGAAGGATTTATTTGAGAAAGGGGAAGCCTTTCCGCTATTATTCTATCGGTAAGTTTAGATCCTATTATTTCCATTTAGTCACTAATTGATACTCGTCAATTTTGTCCTTGTCATATAATAGCTGTTATCGCTAGCGGAAGCTCTTAGTGTAAACTAATAGAAACTAGTCTCCCTTCCGATTAATGCCTTCAAAGTAATCAATAAAAAAAGACTATCTCAACAATTGAAATAATCGCTTTAAATAGTGCGCTAGTGATTCAAGTATTTATGTCTTAAACCACTAGTTTACTATGCAGAGAGAGAATCTGGCAAAATATTACCTATAATAAATTTAATCTTTCAATAAATTCTTTTCTAAAATTACGACTTAAGGTATATTTATAACCTGCAATGCTTATTTCATTAAGGCTTAAATTAATATTATCAATTCTACCGATAGGTAAAAGGGTAGATTTATTAACTTGAATAAATCCTTGTTCATCGAGTTTATCTTTCATTTTAGTCAAAGAAGACCGTTGAACATATTCTTGATTCGATGTTTTAATCGTACAGTAATTACCTTCAGATTCTATCACATAGATATCTGAAATATATACTCTACTAATTACCGTACCTATTTTAATAAAAATGAACGTGTTTTCCATCAGTTTAATTTTGTCGCAACCTTTAGTGTAAAAAAAGCACTGCAAACCTATATAAGAACTAACAAATAAGCTTTCACCTCTGTAACAGATGTTTGCATTCTCGTAACAAATAGGGCTATAGAATTACCATTTATAGTCGATTTATGTATTTGACAGGTATTTTTTCGGTTAACCAGACACCATTTTTAGATACGTAGAAAAGAAAACCATCTGCGTGCATTTCCGATGCATTTATTTTTAGTATCACAGGATTTCCTCGCCTTTTCCCTACATTAGTAGCCGTTGCTATTTCTGAACTTAAATGCACATGATGGCGTTGACGTTTTTCTAGGCCTGTTTGAAAAATGCTCGTTATAAATTTTTCTACCGTTCCATGATATAAAATAATAGGTGGCGTTTGCGCAATATAACCGAGTTCAATTTTTAAAGAATGTCCTTGGTTGGCTCTAATTTTAGTACCATCTTCATTAAACGTAAAACGTTTTTTATCGTTATTTTCCACGACTGATTGTAGGGTCTTCAAATCTATTGGCTTTCCAGATTGTTGTATTTTTCGCAGTAATAGTTGGACATCTGTCCAGCCATTTTTATCTAACTGAACACCAATCGTTTCTGGTTTATGGCGTAAGACAAGACTTAAGAATTTGCTTAATTTGATGTAGGTATTTGTCGTTTTCATTTTATGATTATTTAGTTGACTAATTTAATTTTTCTCGAAGGGTTAACTCAAAATAAGCTATATTCGTTCCCTATTGTCAAATAAAAACAAGTACTCTACGAAATTTTAACACCCACTCATTATGCTAGGATTAAGAACGACCATCTATAAAGTAGCGGATGTAAAAGCAGCTACAAAATGGTATACGGAAGCTTTTCAAACAGCCCCCTATTTCAATGAACCATTTTATGTAGGGTTTAATATTGCTGGCTACGAATTAGGTTTGCAACCAGAAGAGCAATCGACACCTGTAAAAGCTGAAAGTGTCTTAAGTTATTGGGGTGTAGAAAATATTCAACAAGAATATGACCGATTTTTAGCACTCGGAGCAACGATACATGAAGCACCAACTAATGTGGGAGGTGAATTGATGGTGGCTACTGTTTTTGACCCTTGGGGGAATATTATTGGATTGATTTATAACCCTTCTTTTAAAGTTTCACAATAAAAACCGTGAGTGAATAAAAAAGCTTACGATTCAGGAGTCGTGTTACTTCCAATTTCATCGTTTCCTTATCTCTTTTAAAACAAAGCTAATGCCTTGGACCAATAACATTTTTCGCTTTGGGATTACTTTTTTATTATGCCTACAATATAGCTTATTACGAACAACTAGCTATTCCACTATAGTCAAACCATTACCTGTTATTTTTTGGCTCTTGATTGTTTTATTTTCGGATAAACGCCCCGAAGGAAAATGGGTAATCTTTAGTCTATTGGCTGCTTTTATGGGAGATATCCTATTAGATTTAGGGCCCAATTGGTTAAAAATTGCGACGATTCCCTTTTTAGGCTCGACGGCCTTATTGGCACTTGCTTTTCATTTTAGAGGTAGAGACAGTCCACCGAAACCAACTTTCTTAAAAGAAGTCCTTTTATTGCTACCCATTGCAGCCTTATTTGTTGGTTTATATCAATATATCGCAGCTTATTCCCATAAGGCGGCTACAATTGGGGCCGTATTATTCACTTTAGCTGCTTTTTTATTATGGCGGTCAATGGCTGTTTTACTCTTTAAAAAAGAAGCTACAGATGCCAATATTAGACGGATCATGGGTGTAATTGGTGCTTGTGGAATTATTGCCAATTACGTTTTATACGCCATAGATTTGAGTATCCAGCCCATTCCTAGAGATTTAGTGATTCAGGTTTATTATTGGGGACAGGCTTTTGCAGCTTGGAGCTTTTTGAAGAAATAATGGTTCTTCTTTGTTCTACATTTGACATGTATTGCTGTTTGGAAATTGACAAAAAGAAAGCTTTTCCATTTTTACATAATAAACCTTTACTATTATATTAAGCAATTGGATTCAATTGCTTATCAAAATAAGTCATTACTTCGTTCAAGGCATTCGTTGTAGGATGCCCTGCTTTATTCACAAAATCTAGGGTTAAAATAGAATGACCATTGCCTGGTAGTTGATGTAATATCATTCTTTCTTTATCATCTGTATTAAAAGTTCGTTGCAATAAATCAAATTTCTCCGCCGTACATAATTTATCTCCTTCAAACCGACCACAATGCATCGGTCCAACTTGGTCTAGTTTCTTTTTAATGCTTGTAATTTCTGTTTCACTCAGCTGCAACGCTCCCTGTTTTAGAATCGGCAGCGAAGGTTGACTAGCAAAACCTGCTAAAACGGCATCACTTGCCATTAACGAAATCGCAAAATTACCCGTTAAACACATACCTATGACCGCAACTCCTTTGACTTGATGCTTTGTTTTCATTTCCACACATAAAGCCGCTAAATAATCCACTACTGGACTAGATTTATTTTTTGCAAAAATGGCGAATTCTTTACGCATACATAACACTTGAAAAAAATTCCGAAGCGTCGCCGTTTTTCCAATTGGTCCGAATAAATGAGGTAAGACGACTGTATAATCTTGCGCCACAAAACGGTCAGCCAAGGCTAATGTTTCTTGTCCAATTCCAGGGAGTTCTTGTATTAGAATCAAGACTTTTTTACCATTTCCTAAGGTATAAATATCGTGCGTTGCCGATTTCCCACTATGCATTTTACTCGTAAAGGCTGATTTTTGGTAATCCGTAATTTGTGTGATTTCTTTCATGATTTTTCGTTTTGTTTATAGGGAGTGTCTACAGCCCAATAATTGGCACTTTCCCGCTGTTATATTCCCGCCAAATGTTTTCTGACAAAGATAATCTTTTTTAAAAAGAAGAGAAATGCTTTAAGGCTACCTCATAAAAAACTTGATTTCAACTCACCCCATATTCCCCCCTATTTCACTACCATATTCCCCCAATCGACTAAAATCCGTAAAATAACTCCTACCCTTCTCACCGTTTCTACCCCGAATTAACAATAATAAACAAACCGATTAAAAATGTAATGTTGACTGTAGTAAAGATAAACACTGAATGAATTAAGGATTAAATAATCTTATTGATAATCAATAACTTATACTAATATAAAATTTAAAACTAGTCGTTCAGTTACTTATTTTCAGGTAAACATTTATTACTCTATTACTCAAAATTAAAGATTATGCATACTAATTCTTTTCAGAAAACGCCCCAAAAGACACCCGAAACAAAACAATCTGCTTTATTTAATTTGGCCATTATTATTATGGGAACGGTCAGTTGTTATACCACTGCAATGGGCTTAGACCCCATGTTGGGAAGCCGAATTTTTTCCATCGCTGTAGCTGCTGCTTTAAGTTTAGTTATGGTAGCTATTGCATTACAATTACCCAAAGCTTTCCAAGAAAATAGACAAACTGGGATGATTTTAAGCTATGTCTTTGTCGCTTCCTTTAGTGTCTTATTGAATTATAATTTCATTTTTGGAAAATTTTCTTCCGAAAAGATTTTATACAAAGAACTAGAAGCACATAAAGATGCTTTATCTGATTTAATCCAAAAAGGAGAAACAGCCGCTAAAAGTCATTATCAAATAGAAACCTTAACGATTGATGCTCAGGAGAAACGAACTATTGCTAATGAAGAATACCAAAATAATGTTCATCCTGGCAAAGGAAAAATACACCGAGAGAAAGACCAAGCGGCAAGATTAGCAGAAAGTCAATTAATAACCAATCAAGACAATTACGCCGCTTTCATCACGCCGATTAAGGCAGATATTGATTCCATTTTAACGAATACTACCGCAGCAATGGGGCAAGCCGATTGGACAGCCTATAGCGATATGATTCCTGTAGTTACAACTGCTTATAATAAAATTGGCAGTCAATTAAGTAGTCAATTACCAGACTTCACGCACGACGCTAGACGCTTTGACAATCGAGATATTGGACAATTGAGTCACTCTTTAGGCTCTATGTTTTCGGCTAAGAAGAATGGAGGCGACCCATTTGCCGTAGCTGTCGCTTTAGTATTAGCGATGCTGATTGATTTCATTATTCTTTTTGCGATTATTGTTTTGAATCGACCTGCAATTACTGTCAATAAAAAACAGAAAAAAGATAGTAAAATTTTCCAAGGCTTTTTAGCACCTAAAAACATCACACAAGAACCTTTAATAATAGAACGAAATTTCTAAATAGGTCAGTTAACTAGCAAAAAGTTCCTCACACAACACTATCTGTAAACTGAGGTCATTCCCTTTAACCGATTTAACTATTAAACATGCTGCCTTGAGGATTTCGATTTGCCAATTTTCCAAAATTTAGTCAATCAGGAATGCTTAGGCAACATGTCTATGTTACTTAAACCTTAAACAATAGCTAACCATGTCAAATTATCATATTTCCGATTTCAATTCAGATAACCCAACTACGGGCAATACCCTTAATGACGATTTTAAAGTCACTACTTTAAAGCGACCTAAAAATAAAACAACTACTGAAACCCTTAATGACCGATTTGGGAAGACCGAAGACTCTGCGGATTTTGACGATTTTAGAGAAGCAATGGAAGATTTAGATTTACCCGAAGAGGAATTTGAAACTTTCGATGATGAAGATATTATGACGGATTTCCAAGAAACTATTCCTAAAAAAAATAGAATACGACCCAATATTCCAATAGAAAAATATCAACCAGAACCAGCCCCTGCACCCGTTGAGAACAGACCATTAATTGGGGGCTTACCTCGCATTCCAATTACCATTGGTAAGAAACGAAAGGAACGGAAAGTCTTGAAAAAAGAGCATACTTCCCTACAGGCAAAAAACAGTAATTTCATTTTTGTTTTTGGTTATACTGGTTCTGGAAAAACAACCGTTTTAGCAGCTATTGACCTCTATATTCGTCGAAAATATGCCAAAACGATTAATCCAACGGGCAATAAAGAAGGTATCAATCATATCAATAAAATTGTACGTAATATTACTTTTGGGGAATTTCCGAATGCCACACCAGCAGGAACTATTGTGGAATATGATGTGGCTTTAACTCACCCTGTTAGCGACGAAACGGTTAACCTCACCTTCATTGAAATGGCAGGGGAAGATTTACGAAAAATCAATACGGATGACGAAGATGGCGGAACGGGTGAATTGCGGTCAGAGATTAAAAAATACTTGACTTGCCCTGATATTTCCATCTCTTTTTTATTGATTGCAGATTATAAAGAACGAATTGAAACGCTTCGGGAAGATGATTTATTCATCAATTTCTTTGGCTATGTCCGCAATTTGGAAGTGCCTTTGAAAAACGTTGGCGTTATCGTTTCCAAGTTTGATAAAGATTTGACAGACCGCTTGTTTTTGAATAATGTAGTAGAAGATTATTTGCCGCAAACCCGCCGATTTATGGAAAATAAAAGCATTATCGAAAATGCTAAAATTTTCCCTTTTTCTATTGGTGAAGTAGTACAAGAAGAAGGGGATGAACCGAGAATTTCGGCTATAGATTTGCGAGACACCGATGCCGTCGTTAATTGGTTATTTGATTCTTTTTCTGAATTCAATACAGATACACCAAGTTGGTCTTGGAAAAGTATGTTCGGGCTATAATTACCAATATAGAGCGGCTGTTTTTTACAGCCGTTCTAGCTTAGCACAACTCACAGAGTTGTGTTACTCTTGCCATCTCGAAGTAACACAACTCTGTGAGTTGTGCAATATTAGTTGAACTTATTTATACCCTACAAAACCAGAGAATATTCATTCAAATTTTGAATAATCTAGTTCTAAATTAATCAACGGAAATTGTCTATCGTAGACCCTCCACCGTGAACCATCAAAAATATGCGCACCAATACACCTAATAACTTCGCCATCATCGCCTTTGGCAAACAAAGAGGCTTGCAAGTATTCCATCAAGCAGGGTTTAAAGGCATTAATAAAGATAAATTAATCGAGCAGTTACAATTGGACTTAGACGACATGCCTTTACGAAAAGGAGAGGTATTATTCAGTAAAATATTATTGACTATTCGTGGCGTTTTGTATACTTTTTTTATCAAATATCACTTTGCACTAGATGCTTATGGGCGAAAAGGATTTCGAGCGATTGGCATTGGCTTAAAAGGCAAAAAAATCAAGCATTGGGAAGACGCCATTAGATTGGCAAGTGTGCTACGCTCTTTACCCTTATATGAATTCTCGGCAGTTGATTATTATTTGCACCAATTAGAAGGCTTGGCGACCGAACGGATTATCGAAAATGCAGTTTTAGACCAGACGCCCTATTTATTTCCTGCTATTGATTATTTAAGCGAAATTGAATTAGCCACTTTTATTTATATTTCCTTATTCGAGGCGAGTCATTTGCCTTACTTAGCAAAATTACATTTAACCAACGGCCGCAGAATTTTAGCAGATTTAGAGAACCCCTTGTATGAAATTGTCGCAGAAAAAGACTTTGAACAATACACCTCTTCTTTTGGCTTTAGTTTGTATGAACGGCAGGCGCAGAAATTGGGTGGTGTACAAATGAGCACTTAGGTGATGCCGCCTAATTTAAGTAGATATTTAACAATAGATTCCTCCATCCATCCGTAGTAAAATTAACTTACCACAGATGGATGAAGAAATTGACTTTATCTTTTACTATCAATGCTACTTCAAGATTACCTTTTTAACGGCACTACCTTCTTTTGTTTGCCATTCCACAAAAATCATCCCTTTAGGTAAACCAAATATAGGAATGCGAATCGTCCCATCAAAAGCAGGATATTTACTTTCACTCAGTAGTTTGCCTTGTAAATCATAAATACGAATTTTACTAGGCGAAGTACTCTCTCCTTCTAAAAATAGTTGGTCAAAGGCAGGATTAGGATAGACCTTAATATCTACTTCTTTTGCCTCCAACTCTTCTACACTTACCGTTATAGAAGTATCAATAACAGACCCATCCCATACTACAAATTGCCCCATCATGCCTCTATCTTCATGGGGTAAGACGTGGCAGTGGAACATATACGTACTATCAGGCGCTATGCTTGTTCCAAAATCTGAAAAAGTAGTCACAAAATCTAATTCCCAACCTGGCTGTACTAATACATTGTCTAGTGGCCCTCTAAAAATATGTTGTAAAGTATCACTCTCTGGTGTCAGAATAATTGTATCTACCCTAATTACCTCTGCAAGATTATTTCTAATACTATCTCTAATAAGAATTTTGGGTATAAAAAAATGAATATCATGAATATGCCAAGGATGGGATACATTTGTTTTATTATTAATCGTCCAGACTTCTGTGCTATCTAACATAACCGTATCATTAACAATACTCAAACTCATTAATTCTCTATTAATGTTATAGATATTAAGAAGTTTATTATTAACAGTAAAAGTGTCTCTAGTAAAAACTTTCAATCTCCTCTTAGTATATTCATGAATTTTTGGCGTCTCTAACGGATGTAATGAAATTGGAAACTGCATAGTATCAATAGGATTTAAGGTAACAGGTTCCTTGATAATAAAAGCCAATAATCTTTTATTTGTATTAAAGAATTGATTATGCTTTTTAGGGTCTTTATCATTTATTTCGTCTACTCTTGGTATCACTCCGCCAATTATTCCAGGAGGGATTTCACTTGAAAAATTTGCTAAATAAACGGTATCGCCTACGGCATATTTACTGAAATCTACTAACCATTCTGTTCGTTCTCCAGGTGCCATTAATACCTTTTTATTTTTATAAAGATAAGTAGAATCTGTATAACCAGCATCCGTAGCTATCAATTCAAATGGTATACTATCATTAGTAGAAGCATCATCTCTTTCCTCGCTCATTCCTAAATTAAAGCTGAATTTTGCGTCTCCATTTAATACTCTCAAGCGAACAACTTGTGCTGGCACTTTCAAATGAGGGTTAATAACTCCATTAACAATATAATTAAAATCCTCTTTATACCCTGGAGGTAAAGTTCGTTTAATTTTCCATCTATTCGTACCAGTCACTTTCTCTAGTTTTTTAGTCTGTATTATAATCGGAAAATCTGTTATATCATAATCAGTAGGCAATATATTATGCAACCTTACCAAAATAGAATCATCCGTTGCATCTACAGGGTCTTGAACATATACCATACCAGATAAACCCATCTGAACATGGTCATAGGTAAGGTCAAAAGCATGTGGATGATACCACATCGTCGCAGATTTATCCATGATTTCAAAATCTATTTTCCACGTTGAATCAGCTAGAATTCTTTGATGAGGGCCACCATCTGTGTAAACAGGAATATGTGCGCCATGCCAATGTACCGTAGTGTTCCGATTACCAGGTAGATTATTAAATACTTCTGTATGCACATTATGCTGATAATTCCAAGCAATAGAAGGTCCTAAAATGGTATTAGAAGTACTTCCCATCTGATTAAAAGCGTATGTTCCTGCTGTGAGGCTACTGTCTCCCTTACCTATACCACTAGGATTAAAAACATGATCCATAGAATCTATTCGCAGCAGTACCGTATCTGAGTTAATTAGCTCTGGAACAGGTAATTTATTTGGAAAATTATCCAAAGTGATTAATGGACTACTAGCTTGTTGTTGAGCGAAAGCTATATTTGTTAGTAATAACATAGCAATAGAGGAAAGAAAAATGCTCTTGGGTAGCAACTTACTCATTATTTTTTAATTAACTAGGTTTATAAATTTGCAAACCTAATCAATAAGTACTCCTTTTTTTTATACAAAAAACATCATTTGTCCGTCATTCCTTACTCACTACACCTCATAATTAACTTATAATCAATTCTTTAAATAACTAATTTATGACTTCATGTGGACACTCGCGACTCAGTCTGTAGGATGATTCGCGAATCGCTATCACCCTGCACGCAGCTTTCTTGGTGCACCATAGTCTAACTTTCGAAAGGTAATTTTGGCTGTGCAATTAGGAGAGAGAGCCGTCAGGCATGAAGAAATAAAGAAGAGCCTTAAAGCAGTGGGCAGTTCGATCACGGAAATTGCTGAAGAGCTGGGAATTGCAACGAGCACAGTGACAATCGTTTGCCAGGGCCACCGTATCAGTGACCGTATACAACAGCAGGTAGCAAAGCGGCTGTCGACAACTGCCGAGGAGCTTTTTCCAGAGCGATACTTAAGTTCTACGAAAGATCAGTAAGCAATGTGTGGCTCGGTTTTTGACCATCTCGGTCAGTATCTTGATCGAAGCAAACAAAGAAATGCAGCAGGAAAGGACCCAGTATGCCGGAATAATAACATCGTAGAATGAGTCGGGGAGCGCTGTTGGCACAGCACCCCCCGTTTGATGAACTTTTATGGTCCACCGATAAACTAGGATCTTGTTCGCTCATTCATCTTGAAAAGTCAAGCGCTCCAAGGCCCGTAAGGGCTTTGCGGAGCGGTTGTT
>JAULCF011280106.1:0-14451 GCA_032361265.1 Devaleraea mollis
ATACTGATTTGTCAATTGATGTGGATTCATAATATTATTGAATGATATAATATGCAACTCTAGCTAATGTATAGATAATATGGAGTTATTACTTATATATTAGTACGCTCTATTATCTGATACTGGTTTGTCAATTGATGTGGATTCATAATATTATTAGATGATATAATATACAGCTCTTGATAAGATATAGATAACATGGAGTTATCACTTATATATTAGTACGCTCTATTATCTGATACTGATTTGTCAATTGATGTGGATTCATCATATTATTGAATGATATAATATGCAACTCTAGCTAATGTATAGATAATATGGAGTTATCACTTATATATTAGTACGCTCTATTATCTAATACTGATTTGTCAATTGATGTGGATTCATAATATTATTGAATGATATAATATGCAACTCTAGCTAATGTATAGATTATATGGAGTTATCACTTATATATTAGTATGCTCTATTATATGATACTGATTTGTCAATTGATGTGGATTTATAATATTATTAAATGATATAATATGCAGCTCTAGCTAATGTATAGATTATATGGAGTTATCACTTATATATTAGTATGCTCTATTATCTGATACTGATTTGTCAATTGATGTGGATTCATAATATTATTGAATGATATAATATGCAACTCTAGCTAATGTATAGATAGGGATATTACAATTCCATAACGCATAATACTCTTGCTTATATCATAGATATCGGTAATATGTCATATATGATGAATGGATAAAGACACTAACTGTAGTATGCTATATTAGTTCCTTTAATTATATTATAATTCCATAGTACATAACTCTCTTCCTTACATCACATACATCAGTAATATATCATATATAGTGAATAAATAAAGGCATTAATCACTAGAGTAATATAGGTCGCTCAAAATTTTAAAATAAAAATTCCCCGTACTTTTGAATAATACCGATTCGTTCTATTTTAAAATACGAAAGAATAAGTTGATGTTCATATTTCTGCAAAAAGAAAGTGATGATGTCCGCCTTTCAGCGTTTAGTGAAGAAAGCTTGAAAATCCGTTAAAAACCAAATACTGTTTGAGCATAAACTACTGTTCAATAGATATTTGCAGCCAGATACCAGATGAATATTAAGTAAAAAATGTTGTCAAGGCGAGTTTATTTGGTTTAGGATTTTTGAGTTTTCGTAGCGTTAAGAACGATGTACAGCGGTGATTTTTGGTTCTTTTCATCAGAGCCTGCCATGCATAGCATGGAAAAGAACAAAGAAATACTTTGTAACATCTACCGAAAACATGAGGAACTTTTAGTAGCGAAAACAAGTAATTTTGAGCAACCTAAGTAATATATTAAAACTACCTTTCCTTATCATACCAATCCTCACACTTCCTCCTTACATTATCCTGAATAGCTCTATCAAATTTATTCCTATCAAAAGGTAAATTTGCTTCTTTATGACTATTCTCAAAACCCAATACTACCCTACTATGTATATTTTTGTATTCTTCAGGGAAATCTTTTTGAAACTGTTTCATATCAAAGAGATTTTTGTTTTTAAATGGCATCCCTTTACTTGGATTATTAGACAATCCTATTTTTGATTTAAAATTTTGGATAAGTTCTCTTTGATCTTTGTTTTTTATGAGTTCCTTTTTGTAGCCTTCTAGCTCTTCCAAGGTCATATCCTTAGTAATGACACGAAGTTCTTTGTCTTCTCCAGATAATTGTCCTTTCAATTTCATTACATTCTCCAAATGACGGGCATGCAATCCTGACTCTGTCAATCTTTCATTTTTCCACCAAGTAACAAAGGTTGGAGCTAAGTTATTAGAGTTGGTTTTTTTCGTAAAGAAGTTCCAAACCACCTTAATATATATATCCTCAAAACCTTTTAATGGTTCATATTTAAGTTTTTTATGATCTAGGATTTTATCAATGATGAATGCTTTATTAATTCCTTTCTCAACTAAGAAATCATAAGCCTTTCTTTGGATCCAAGCCAATTGAATAAGCTTATGTTTATGTGTTGTGGAATCTGGTATTTTATGCTCCTCTTTAGGGTTTTTATTTTTAGGTGTATTACCTTGTCCTTCAATTGCAATGGATTGCAATCGATTTAAAGCCTTGACTTTCTTTTCTGGATCATTCTTATAAATATTGAATTTAAGTGCAACAATCTTCCTTCCTTCTTTCCTTGCTGTCTCAAAAGTAAAAGCAATATCCGTGTATTTTTTTAATTCCTTTTGGGCCTTTATTAAGATACAACGTTTGAATTCAAAATATTCTGGATATTTATCTTTGATTCCTAACCATTTTTTTAATTGGCTCTCTACTTCCAATACCACTTCTCCTTCAAATTCATGCTTCTTTAAAATCTCATACATACGCATAGCATGAGAATTAAGATGTATGATATTCTGAATGCTATATTTTGTAAACTGTTCTTTTAATTGTATCAAAAATGGTTTTAATGTAGGAGGAAACGAAAAGGAAAATGTATTATCTTTTTTATTTTCCCTCAAGCTACTTATCCATACACTCTGCTCCCTGATTTCCTCATCTTCAAACTGGATTGGTGAATTATTCAAATTCTGCATGATTTTGAATACATCCCCTTTATTCGCAACTCGTCTTTTACCATCAAAATTCAGAATCTTGACAATATCATTATAATGCATCTTGAAGACTGGCAAATCCTTATCATTTACAGAATCTAGTTTCGAAATAAGGAACAATACAAAGAACTGCTCCCTACTTCCTAGCCTATAACTAGTCTCTATTAATTTATTGGCTTTAACAACTGACATGAAATTGTTGAGTGGATTATATGACTGAATCAATTACCAAAAGCGAAGATAATACAAATAATTAAAACCGTAATAGTATTTTTAATTTTACGGTATAATTATTTATAAGCTCATTGATATTTTTATACGGTTTAAAATGAAATCACTTGTAATCATTTGTAATCATTTTATTTACAAATGATTACAGTATTCATACTTTTGCAAACATTGTAAATAAGGATAAATAAATTCTATACGGTTTTAAATAGACAATCTGGGTTAATATCTTATTGCACAAAACACTATAAATAATTGTAAATCAAATAGTTATGATTAAAAAATATAAAGGAAAACACTATAAATTAACGTATTGATATTTTTATACGGTTTTAGAGTTAGGAAAACGGCTTTCATTGATATTTTTATACGGTTTTATGATATTTTTATACGGTTTTCATTGATATTTTTATACGGTTTTATGATATTATCATACGGTTTTACGATATTTTTATACGGTTTTGTGATATTTTTATACGGTTTTCCGCTTATAAAAATCTGTAAATGAATAACTTACGAGCCCTTAAAAACTTAAAAACATTAAAAACATTAAAAATTAAGATAAAAACCCTTAAAAAGGATAAGTGATTTTATAAATCTAATTTAAGAATTCCATTAAGCCTTAAAAACAAAAGAATGCCCTTGATATTTTTATACGGTTTTAAGAAATTCTTTGGATTAAGCATGTTTTTCTACAAATTCTTCTAATGCTCGTATGATGAGCTCACTTTGGGTTTTACACTCATCTCTAAAAGTGGTCACTTTGATAACATCTAGTTTTGTTTTGAGCTCTCTGGGGATGTCAGCAAAAATCCGATCATATTTCATCCCTTGCTTTTTGTAGGTTGGTCGTCCTTGTTTAGCAGGAGTCTTTGCTACTTGTATTACTGGCTTCGGTATATTGGTAGGAGCAACATCCTTTCCTTTTCCTTTATTCAGATTATTGAGTCTATCTGCAAGTCCTATTTTTTTTGCCATAATAAAGTATTTTAATCTAATAAAATAATAAACAAATATACTAAAATTAGTTTTAATGCCTAATTTGCTTCGATTTGATCCAGCAATTCATTCCCCAAGGCAGTAATTTCAGCCTTTGCTTTTTCATCAGAGGTGGAAAAGATGGAATCATGATAACCCAAACAACGTTCAAACTCCACCCTTTTCATTACTTCTGTTTTGAAACAGTAGATGTTCTTGTCCTCGATGTGTTTGCGAATTTCAGCATTATGAGTACTCTTAGCATTACTCATATTGATAACAACCCCAGCCTTAAGGTCTGGCATCAATACTTGAGCCTCTGCAACCATCTGCAATGTTCCTTCAATAGCAAACATGTCGAAAACGGCTGGTTTTGTAGGAATGAGCACATAATCGGATATTTGGAAGATCTCTGTCAGATTAGTAGAAAGATATGGAGGTGTATCAATGAAAAGAATTTGATATTCATCTAGATCCTTTAAGGAAGAAAAGGATTCAAAGGAATTTCTTGGAATAAGGTTGAGATTCCCATATTTGTTGTTTTCTCCAAAGGTATTGACCAAAGTAGTAATGCTTCCTTGTGCATCTGCATCCACAATAGCACATTTTACACCTTCCATCGAATAATAAGCTGCTAGGTGAGTTACAAGGGATGATTTCCCTACTCCACCTTTTTGATGTGTGACTGGAATAATGATTGGCATGATAAATTATGTTTGATTTTGAATGATTTGATGATTTAGTCAAATAAACTAAAAATCAAATTTACGTTTAAATGTTTTATAAGTATAAATGTTTATACTAAAATTAATAAATTAGTTTATACTAATAAATGATTAAAATCTTTAAAAACTGAAAATAATTCGAATTGTATGAGTATCGGGTTATTTTTAAGCATCGTGATGTCTCTAATGGCGAATTAAGGGCTTTTTAAGCTTGGTTTTTGGTTCTTTCGAGTAAATAGTTGTTTGCAATATTTTTAAGGGCTTAAAAACGCTCTAAATAAATTCATTGATTTCCTTCAAGAATCCGAATTTGATGAAAAATGAACTTGAAATTATTTTAAACTAATAAATGTTTATTAGTTTAAAATAATTAGATAGTAAAAGTGATGGATTTGAACAATATGATAATGTTTATTAGTGAATAATTTTTTTTCGATGAATCTATTTGTAATTATACCCAATATTTGAAGACTGATTTGTTTCATCATTCCTTATCTTTGAGAAGGAAACAAATCATGAGAAGAAAACATTGATATGGCTAAGGAAATCGTTAAGGGGAATGCTCTGATTCAAAAGGAAGCAGAATTAGTGAAATTATTAGAGGAGTACAAGAAAGTTAGTAGAAATCTAAAGAGCAACAAAACTCGTCTTAAGAATGATAGAACAAAGGTCGCCACTATACAACGTAAAGTCTCTTTAGCTTTACAAAATCATGAGGAAAAAATCATGAATCTTCAGGATGAATTGTTAAGAGTTACAGAAGCAGCTAAGAAATCAAGAAAAATACCTAAGCATGAAAAGGAGGATATCTCTGGAATGATTGATGATATAAAATCCCAAATGCCTAGTGAGGAAGAGATGCAAAGAATGACAGAGGAATTTGCAAAGGAGAGGGCAAAGGAAGATTATGAAAGAAGATTGTATGAAAGATTCCATAAGAAAGCTTCAGTTGAGGATCAAAAATCCATTAGGAAGGTATATATCAAGATCTCAAAACAGTTTCATCCAGATTTAGCACGAAATGATAAGGAACTTAACCACTTTAATATGATTATGGTTAGAGCTAATCAAGCTTATGAATCAAGTGATATTGCAGAATTATTAGAAATACAAAAGGAATTTGTAAATGATAATGATAATTCTATGAATTATCCCACAGAACAAAAAGCCGTTGTTTCCTTTATCCAGCAAAAAATTAATAAGCAAGTTAATGAGCTGAAACTTCTCAAAGGGCAATTATCTAGGACAAGAGAAGAACTATCAGAACTAAGAAATTCAGAGGATGGTTTACTACTTACAGATTATAAGCGTTTCGAAAAGGCTGGTATGGACATGATTGCTCAAATGAAGGAAGATATGGATGAACAGATTGGAATGTTGGAGATGATTATTGATAATATAGAGCAGTATGCCAAAACAGGAAAAATGTCAGAGGAATTCCAACAGTTAATGATGGTGCAGGACCAGACTTTTTACATGGGTGATGATGATGAATTTGACTTTTGGAATTAATTAGGATATTAAAAGAACTTAATAGTTATTAAACTAATAATACAAAATTAGTTTATTAGTTTAAAATAATAATACAATAAATGTGCAATATCCAAGCAGTTTTTTAATTGTCATATCAAGTCAAGATGAATATTGTATTTCTGAGTATGATTATAAAGCATATTGAATATGGGAGATGAGCAAAATAAGATTATAGTTTTTCAAGAAAATGAAATTCGAAGAATCTGGCATAATGAAGAATGGTATTTTTCTGTAATTGATGTAGTAGGAGCGATTTCTGAATCCAAAAATCCAAGAAGGTATTGGAGTGATTTAAAAAGAAAGATAACAAAAGAAGGGTTTTCCCAACTGTACGAAAAAATCGTACAGTTAAAAATGGAGGCTTCGGATGGGAAATTTCGGAATACGGATTCTGCTAATATGGAAACGATTTTTCGTGTAATTCAAAGTATTACATCTCCCAAAGCGGAGCCATTTAAACAATGGTTGGCAAAAGTAGGATCTGATCGGATACAGGAAATAGAGAATCCTGGATTGGCAGCAGAAAGAGCAAGGCAATATTATAGGGATTTGGGTCATGATGAAAAATGGATTGAGGCTCGTCTCCAATCCATTAGTACACGAGGTCAGTTGACGGATGAATGGCAGGGTAGGGGAGTGGAGAAAGGGCTGGAATATGCCATTCTTACTGCTGAAATAAGTAGAGCCACTTTTGGATTAACTCCTTCAGAATATAAAAAGCACAAAAAACTGAATCGTGAGAATGTTAGGGATCACATGACTAATCTGGAACTTATTTTCACCATGTTAGGAGAAGAGCAAACTAAACTGGAAGCTATTCGAAAAGATGCCCAAGGTTTTAAGAAAAATAAGGAAGCTGCGATTGAAGGAGGTGCAGCAGCAGGAGAAGCTCTTGATGCTTTTGAAAAACGAACCCAACAGAAAGTGGTCAGTGACCAAAACTTTAAGAGCCAAATTAAGGAGGCTAAGGATAAGAAGAAATTGGATAAGAAGAAAGATGATAATGGAGAGTAATGAAAGGATGGGTTCTTGTTTTGTTTCTGTTCTAACATTACTCGAACCCTTTATCAAGTTTTTTAAGGGTAAGATCTTGTAGAATATGTCTAATAGCGAATAAAGAAAACGAGCGTTTTCTTTACTCTGATGAATAGTGGAAGTTATTACTCCAATCAATATCAAATTCCTACCTAATAGATTATAAATTAAACCACTTTTAATGCTGTATAACAAGGAAAATGATGCTTGTCGTAAGTAACTATTACCTCATTTTTGGTGATAATTAATCGTAATTGGTTTCTTTATTAACCCATAGAAAACCACCGTCTCTGACGGTGGTCATGTAAATTTGATTTCACCATTTTTTAACCAAAATTTGCACTTATGGATAAATATCGAAATTAAGTCATACTATGTATAAATGTGAGTACCATATAGTATGGACACCAAAGTATCGTTATCGGATACTGAAAAGTGAATTAGCATCTGAACTTCAAAGAGACCTTTATGGGGTAAGTTCAATGAAAGATGTTTTGATTGAAGAATTGAACATTCAAGAAGATCATGTATATCTGTACTGTTCAATTCCACCAAAGCTAAGTATATCCTCTTACATGGGTTTTCTGAAAGGGAAGTCAGCGATTAAGATACTACGAAGCTACGCTAAGGTACAGACGGAATTATACTGGGGAAATCACTTTTGGGCAAGAGGTTATTTCGTCAGTACAGTTGGTCTTGATGTAGACATGATAAGGTGATATGTAAAGTATCAAGAAAAACAGGAAAGAGATCAAGAACGAGATTCAGGATGAAATACCCTCTTTTAGAGGGTTCTTTAAAGCCACTTCCTTTTGGGATGGTAGTTTACTCATACGCATAATATTTTACTTTTTTGTTCCTTGGTCAATTTTAAACAACTCCTATAATACCAATAGAACGTAGAGTACAATAATTGCAAGAAAAGTGAAAATAAAATTAGGAATTCAAATCTAATATGCCTGTATTGAAATTATTTAATTTTGATTTTTATCATTTAAGAATACCAAGCTTTTTAAAATCTCCTAAAAGGTATTTTTAGGAATTAAATAGGCTTTGTTGCATGAATAGGAAAATAAAAAAAGATTAAGAATTTGTAAATTTGAGTTACGACACAACAAAAAGACAAAAACTTAATCTATGTCAAAAGTAATAAAAGAAGTAGAGAAAAAAGAAAAGTATCAGGTTACAAATTGGAGTGATTATAATAAGAACCTTGTTAGCAGAGGAGATATAACGATTTGGTTTGATGAGGATTCACTCTCAGAGTGGTTCGATGATGGACCGAGTCAAAAAGGAGCACAGTACGTTTATTCTGACAAGTGTATTGAATGTCTTTTAGGAATAAAATCAGTATTCAGACTTGCTTATAGGCAGCTGGAAGGTTTTGCTAAATCAATAGCCCGTCTGATGGGATTTGATACTGATATTATACCTAGTTATTCTCAGATTTGCCGTCGTTCAGAGGATGTCGGAATTGATATTTGTGTTCCACAGACAGGAAAGCCGATTTATATCGTAGTTGATTCAACCGGTCTGAAGGTATATGGTGAAGGAGAATGGAAAACTAGGAAACATGGGATAAGTAAGCGTAGGACATGGCGGAAACTTCATTTGGGAGTAGATGAAAAAACAGGTTTTATACATGCCGGTGTGCTGACTGAAAATGGGAAAGGAGATGGTGATGCACAACAGGTTGAAAATTTGCTTGAGGAAATTCAATCTCCAATTGATAAGTTTAGTGGGGATGGTGCATATGATACTTATGAAATTTGGGAATTACTCAAGGAATCTGAAATAGAAGGAATTATTCCTCCTCAGGAAAATGCTATTTATTGGGTGGATGAAAATGATGATTTATTGAATCTTGACAGGAATGATATTTTAGCGAAAATAGATAAGGATGGTCGTAAGGAGTGGAAGAAAAAGAGTGGATACCATCGGAGAAGTCTATCGGAAACAGCCATGTTCAGATTTAAAACAATTTTTGGAGCGACACTCTATTCCAGAGAATTTAAAAAACAGAAAACAGAAGCTAAAATAAAAATAAAATGCCTTAATAAAATGACAGCCACAGGCATGCCTATTTCTAAAAAAATAGCGTCTTAATTAGTTTTAGATTAATGGCATTAATCTATTATTTTTATTCATGCAACAAAGCCAATTAAATAACTGAAAGTAAATGATATAAATAGTATTTTATTATTTATATCACATTAATGTAATATAATTTTGATACAAATGAGGGGGAATTTTTTATAATTGTGGGGTATATGATATTGTATTTTTTTATTATGTGTTTGTAGGTTTGCATCAATAGGAATGAAAGAATTTAATAAGTGCAAAGTTGGAGATTGTCCAAATTTTAGAATCTATTTGAGAATTGGATTTTAGTAAATAATTTAAGGTTCATATAAAGTATTGTAACTGTTTACGCTAGCTTCAAGAGAAGTTAGAATGTAAGCAGCCACCTAATCTGAGTAATAAGTATTTACTGTGATAAACCAGGACTTAGGAAAGGGAAGATTCTTTTTTATGGAGTTGTTTATCAGCATGAAAGTTAAATTGATCAATAGTTAGAGGTTTACTAATCTCTAAAAAATTTAAGTATTCCTATAAAACACTATATCAAGTTTGAGTACAATTATAAAACTAAAATGAAAGTCATGAAAAAACTTAAATTATTTGAAGAGAAATGGCTTCAAGACTTAGATGAATTGATTGAGGAGAATTTAGATAATTCTCACTTTACAACTGAGTCATTAGCATTTCAATTAAACCTTAGTAAATCCACTTTATATAGAAAGGTGGTGAAATTACTTAGTATCCCACCGTCAGATTACATTCGACAGAAGAAATCAGAAAAGCAATAATATTAACTTCCTCCTCTCATGGTTATAGCTTGAAATAATTGGTAACTACCATTGGTTATAAGAGAGAAGATTATTTTGCTAAAATATATTAGGGGAATTACAAGTCCTTAATTAAGTCACAAGAATTACATCAAATAAGTAGATTCAGGTTTTACTTATAAATGGTCTCATGTTTTCTCACCGAAACTGTTTTATATGAGAATAAAATATCCCTTGATTTTTTTAACTAAAAAAATCAAGGGATAAAATTATAGTGTAACGATATGATACAAAGGTAGTTATATATAATAATCATATATTTAAATTTTAAATTTTTGCTACTTTTTGGAATAAAAAGCAACGATCTCTTCAAAAAACAAGAAGCACACTTAGGGGTGAATCAAAGTTACAGGAAAGTGAGTTAAATATGCAGAGTATTGAATTGGCTGAGAGGAAATACTTAGATACCTTTGTCATAATATAATATATAAAAGAAAGCAATTCAAGTTGTTCAAATCCCATTAAGTAGCAAAATAAAATTATGATTTAAATTGCTACTTAAATAAGTAAAAATATAGTCATATGAATAAATAAATAATTATTAAGATGAAACAACACGAACAAGAGTGGTTAAATCGTTTGGATGCGGTCATTGAAAATAAGATGCCTGATCCTGATCTTCAGTTATTGGATATTACAAGTAAGTTGGAAGTTAGTCGTGCGAAACTATATAGAATGGTAACGAAGTTAACATTAGTATCTCCAAGTGAATATCTTCGAAAGAAAAGATTAAAAAAGGCATATGACATATTAGAAAGGGGTGTATATCCTACGGTTAAGGAAACAGCAGCAGCCGTAGGGTTTCGACAACCAGAGCATTTTACTAGAACATTTTACAAAGAGTACCAAATTTTACCTAGTGATTTGTTGGGTAAATAATAACGAATAACTTTTTATAGAAGAATTGCTAATAGTTTTATTTAATAATTATCTAAGGAAATAGGAAATAAATAGGTAGGGAGTAGTGTAATAATAAATTTACACTTTCCTAATAGTTGACAGTTAGAAAATGGAAGAAGATATAGATTTACTAGAAGAAGATGAAGAAATCAATAGGTCTTATGCCATAGAATTTACGATTATTGCTATGTTAATAGTTATGGTATTCCTGTTTTTTATAGAAGGATTTTATGTTATAGTACCAGCAGGTCACAAAGGTGTTCTGTATAGCACTTTTCGAGGAGGAACACAATTAGATGGGATTTATTATGATGAAGGATTAGGCTTAAAGCGTCCTTGGGATGATGTGATTATGTATGATACTCGAATTCTGGAACACCAAGATACAATTGCTGCCTTGACAATTGATGGTTTGGAGGTGGTTGCGGAAATATCTTATCGATACTTTCCTGATTATTACAGAATAGGATTGCTTCATAAAGAATTAGGACCAGAATATTTATATTCTATTCTGGTACCACATATTACTTCTATTACTCGAAATGTAATTAGCCATTATCGAGTAGATAAACTGTATTCTACTAGTCGAGATTCTATTCAAACAGATATGACCCAACGGTCTCAAAGTCAAATTACGGATAATTATCCAATTACGATTGTAGATATTGTTGTAAGAAATATCATTTTGCCAGAAGAAGTGGAAAAGGCAATAGCTGAAAAATTGGTACAAGAGCAGAAAATGCTAGAATATGACTTTAAGATAGAATTGGAAGAAAAGGAAGCTAGACGTAAAGTTATTGAAGCAACAGGTCACAAAGATGTTTTGCTTATAACAGCAGAAGCACAGAAAGAAGCCCGGCTGGTTGAAGCTGAAGGAATAAAGGATTTTAGAGATATTTCTGAATTGAATATATTACAATGGGAAGGAATTAATGCTACTAAAGAGTTGGCTAAATCTCCCAATGCTAAAGTTGTGGTTATAGGAACAGATAGTGGCGACCTTCCTATTATATTAGGAGGGAATAACTAGAGATTTAAATAAAAAATAAGTCTACTGAATCAGTATTTGAACCAATCACCAAGCACTAATTAATTTTTAACTTTAATTAAAAAAAGTATTATGATAGAAGCATCAGAACAAGTTGCAGAAGCAGTAGCACCATCTTCTACTGTTGAATTAAAAAATCAAGCAAATGCTATAACTAATAGAAGAACACTCTATGCAGCAGGCATAGGATTGATTCCTTTTCCATTAGTTGATGTAGCTGCGATATTGGGTGTTCAAGTAGTCATGATTAGGGATATAGCCAATGTTTATGACGTTGATTTTAAAGAAAAGCCAGTTCGGTCTATCATTGCAACTCTTGTAGGTGATTTAGGTGCAATAGGTGTAATGAGTGGAGTAAAGGCTATTCCAGTTTTGGGTACTTTCATTGGTGGTTTCACTACTTCACTTACTGGTGCGGCTGCTACCTTTGCTTTGGGTAAAGTTTTTACACAACACTTTGATCAAGGAGGTACTTTACTAAATTTTGATCCAGTTAAATCTAGAAAATATTTCCAAGAGGCTTTCGAAGAAGGTCAATTGTATGTAGAGGATTTATCAGAAACGGATGATGAAGTAAAAGATAAGTCAAACTGGAAAAATTTCTTTAGTAGAAAAAAGAAGGAAGAAGTATTAGTAGAGGATAATGTAGAAGATTTAGCTGATCTACGTAAGAAAAATGAGGAGATGAAGGATATGATTATGAAGTTACAGAAATCTGTTGATGCTTTAACAGAAAAGAAATAAAAGAAAAGATAAGCCCGTCAATTTTAGACGACGGGCTTATCTTTTACTCATAAATAATTATTTATTCCTCGTCCCTAAACGAACTGAAAAAACTAAAAACCACCCTTTTTTATGGAAAATATCCAACAATATACGGATCGTATAAAAGAAGCCAATAAGATTACAAATCGTAGAACTATTTATGCCGCAGGTGCGGGATTAATTCCTTTTCCAATAGTAGATACGGCTACTTTGTTAGGAGTTCAGTTAACGATGATTCAATCTATTGCCAAGCTCTATGAGATAGAATTTAAACAGCACATTGCTAAATCATTGATTGGATCTTTGATCAGTAGTATTAGTTCTGTTGGATTGATTAAAATGATTCCAGGTTTTGGAACCATATTAGGTGGAGCAACTGCTTCTGTAGCTGGTGCAACTTCTACCTATGCTTTGGGAAGAGTTTTTACACAGCATTTTGACCAAGGTGGCACATTACTTGATTTTGATCCTATTTCTTCTAGGGAATATTTTCAAAAGGAGTATGAAGAAGGAAAATTATTTGTTAGTCAACAAGACCTCATAGAGCAAGATGAAGTAAGTGATACTTCTATAGATGGAGATGTTGAAACAACTAAAGAACAATTAATAGCAGACAATAAACAATTGCAAATTATGCTATTAAATATACAGAAAAAGGTCAAGTCGCTTCAGACTCAACAATCTCCTACAGCTGATGAAAATGAACCAAGCCAAAGTAATAGTCAATCAGCAAAGTCTAAATTAATAGCAGAGAATGAAGAATTACAAGGAGACTTATTAAAGTTACAACGAGATATTGAATTGCTGGAAAGTAAAGAGGAGAAATATATATTTGTTACAGCGCCAACTGAGATAAAAGAAGAAGTAAATATAATTCCTGAAGTGGCTGATTTTACAATTATTGAAGGAATTGGACCAAAGATAGACCAAGTACTAAAAGAATCTGGAATTCAGAATCTGGAAACTTTATCTAAAACTGAAGCTAGCAAGTTAGAGCAAATATTAAAAGAAGCAAAGGGCAATTTCAATTTTGCCAATCCAACTAGCTGGCCGCAACAAGCAGCATTGGCAGTTAGCGGAAAAATGGAAGAATTAAAAGCGCTACAAGATGAACTTACAGGTGGGCGAATTAAAAAAAAATAAAATACCTGATTATGACATATAACTATGTATTTATAGGTATTTACCTTGTTTTTTGTTTGATTATAGCATTCTTAGGTAGAAACGTATCAATGGGTTTTTGGGGTGTATTCATCATTAGCGTTTTTTTGACACCTTTATTAATTGCGATATTTCTTCTTCTTTTTAATCCTAAAGTTAAAAAGAGGAACTTTGAAAATATTAATTAAGGGAGTATACTATTTATTCCCTTAATTAATAGAAAGTTACTACCAGAGTTTGGCAAATTCAGAGAGAATTTCCATCAACCATACCAACCAATATACCTGTAGAAACAGCGGCAGATAATGCCAAAAGGGGGGAGATGATTAGACAAAAATAATCTAGTGATACTGTTTTCAGATGATGAAAAACTATTTTTCATCCTAGAATTGCTATGCCTAATATCTAGCTATTTACTTAAGAATAACCTAATTAATTTCTTAGAAAAGAGGTGGGAAGTTATGCTATTTCATTAATAGTTCCTCTAAAATAATTTGATTTCTGACTCCTAAATTTAAATAATTTAGCAATGACCTCTGCAAACATAGAGAAAAGT
>JAULCF011281217.1:0-14443 GCA_032361265.1 Devaleraea mollis
GTCTCTATTTCTTTTCCTAACTTAAATCTATCTTCTGTCGCAGGGATGAGGTCCTGAAACAGCACTTTATCGATAATGCACGGTAATATACGCCCAGTTATTTCTTGAAAGAAAAAGACTGCATGGGGCACGGGGCGGCCCGTCCCGTCCCGTGAGCGGCGCCCAATACCCGGGGGATTGGTCGAGCACTTGGCGGGACGGGCACGCACGGGGCGGCGCGGTGAGGGAGCGGGGAGGGCGCGGGGCGGGCGCGGGGCGGAGCACAGCACAAGGCAGGAACAGGCAGGTTGCGTAATTGGCGTGAGCTAAAACAAGCAAAAATCAAACTGATACGGTTAACTTTTTATGTAGAACAGGCAATTTCCAGTATCAGATGTACGCTTCGCAGAGAGGTACCAAACAATACATGTCGTATTTATGGGAAAACACAGTCAGTGCACGGGGCTTGGATCCTGACAGAAACAGTTAACAGATTATCCGCTAACTGCTTGTTCCTAATAACACTAATTCTGACAGAGCCTCCAGAACTTAGAATACGGGTTGCCCAAAAGCCTGCCGTGCAGTGACAGGCTTTCTGAGATCATCCTTGACCGGGCGCATCGGAAAGAGTCTCGTTTTCCGCTATCGCCAGAGCGGGGGAGAGCACCCAATCGCTCAGAGGAAGCAATCAGAAGAACCTCTAAAGGACGACTGGGCGGACGGCAGGGCCAGGTTCTTTAATCCTCCTCAAGCTCTCCTAGGCCCAACGCTCACCAAGATGGTTCACCCGAATGCCAAGAAAATTTTGATTGTAACCTTCAGAATCGAGAACCAGAACACTTGTCGCCTCAAGGCTCTGGTCAGCAGTTGGAGCATGCTCCAGTCGGCACTGGAAGCCCGACTCGTCTCGGTATCAGGGCCGTCCCTGCACACGGTCCGGCTATTGATGGACGAATTCGGCTTGGCAAAACCAGGCGATACACTCAAGCAAGTGAAAGATCTCCTGGGCAGAAAGTTGGCATAGTCCCCGTCGCATAAGTAGCACATTGTGTGCCGGGCACCATTCTTAATTTAGCTCAGGGCAGATTCCCGCATCAGGCGATACCTTTGAACGACCTCGGCGGCGAGCTGTCTACGGGTTTTGTCTCGGGCCCGCAACTCAAGGCTCTTTGCTCCGAGCGTCGATATCTAGCCCTTGCCAGATCAGGGGAGGTAGGGGATACCGCGCTCGGCCTCATCTCATCCCAGCTAGGGGACAAAACATGGGCTGGGCGCGCGGCCCATCTCTAGGCTTCTTTCGTCTTCCTCAAGGTAAAGGTTTGGGATCTCCCGCTTTCGGAGTTGCTCTTGGTGGCGTTTGTTGGTATATAGTCGAAAACCTGAGGGATGGTAAGAGCCCGGGTGTGCGGAGCAACTCTTTAGACGCTTAAGTCTCAGGTATACGCCTGACCCACGAAGCTCTCGGCTTGGGATACCTCCCAAAGCCATCCGAGTCATTCTTTCTCAAGGCGGCGATGTCAGGGTTCCAGAAGCTTGAAAAAGGTGTGGTATCCCCTTTCAGCATAAGGATCGCGATCCCGCCAAGATATCTTTACAAATTCTTAGAGCACGGGATGAGTAGCGAATCATCTATGATGCAAGAAAGGGATGCGGATTTGATCTGCACAGCCGCTGTCTTCGGTCTGAGGCCGGCCGCAGTCAACTCAATGCTTCCGGACAATGTCGAGATCTGAGCTTCGACTCTCAAGTTTCTGGTGCACTCACTCAAGCGCCGCACAGCAGAGCAAGCAAAGAGGAAAGAGTCTAGATCTTTACACGACCCCGCCGGTCGGTCGGTCAGTACCCCAGATACATTATTCCAGATCCTAAGGCAATGAGATGGGCGCAGATCGCCGGGCTCGGATTTATTCTTTGGGAGCGGGGGTCTAGACACGCCCGAACTGGACAAGGCCGTCAAGCGGGCCATGGTTGAGTTGGGGTACGTCGCTTCAGCGGGCTGCCATTTAGATGGACACTTTGTGCGAGTTTCCGCCTTTAGCCAGTGCGCGCTGCCGGGATGGTCACTAATCAGACTCAAGCTCAGATTCGACTGGAAAGACCCAATCTTAATGGAGAACATCTACATGGATCATCTGTCCGAACCTGAATTTTCATCAAAGGTGTTCTTTAGCCTTGACTTTCCAGACTACTACTGCTAGTCTTTTTTCCGCTTAGGGACTCGCTGTTCGAGTTTGGCTAATTATATCTATTTTTGGGACTAAACCTTTGTATCTGCGTAGCAGTTTTTGTTTTGAAGCACAGGTATCGGATTGGGCCGGTCGACCTTCGGCCACCGGTCGCGGGGCTGCGCCTGTGCACGGTGAAGCAGCACCTTGGCCTGATTGGTCCGAGTTTTCGTGAATTTACATTAATTTAACGTATGAAAAAGTCATGGCCTCTCCGAGCATTGCATGCCAGTGGGAGCCGGAACGGCGCTATCGCGCCTCAAGGAACGACTGTATGAGCAAAGGGATGCGAACGAATGGATTAAGGAAAAGAAAAAGGGAGAGGGCCCCGAGCGGAGTCCTCTCAGTTTTGCTATATCAACTAATTCGGGCGATCGCTAATTTGATCCCGTCTCTCCTCATAGCCTCGCCCCGCCCACCCGCCCTGGTGGCTCGGCACCGGTTTCAGAGTTTCCTGCTTCTTTTTTGGAATCATATCCTGAGCGTTTAGGGGTTTCAGAGGAAAGGAGAAAATAGCTCGGCATTCAAGGGTAGTATATAGTGTTACGGTGAAGGTGTGTAGTATTACCTAAGCTAGAAAAAGTCGGGGTGAATGGGCAGGAACTATTTGGCATCAGCTGAAGTAGGGAGGACCCGCGAGGGACTAGCGTAGATTAGCGACTTTGCTGTACCGCAGAAAGGTTGCCTCACCGTGTTGGGGGTTGACAATTAGCGTCTAGTTTATGAATACCGTAAAAAGATGCTTTTCAAGAATACGCTGCTCTCACAACTTCTACGAAAGTAGGAGCCCGGAGGCAGGGGCAGCAAGACTAGTGCTCAACCGAGGCCTACGGCAGCTTAGAATTTTGTATCAAGGGTGAACTGACAGTCAGATCAGCTCTCCTCAGGATTAACGACGGATGTTTCGCCGTGGTCCACAGTCTGCCGTCTGCTACTTCGATGAACGAGACAAAGATGAGTTTTTGGAAAAAATGAGATACATTTTGCCTTTTTCGACGATGTGCAGCTTTCCTTCAACAAGCCCAAAACAGCAATAAAACGCAAAACTTCGCACGTTTCGATATTTTTAAATAAAATTTAAAAACAAAATAAGACAGAAAAAACAGTTTAAACTGTTTTAAAAAACGCAAAAAAACGCGTTTTTTTCCGACGATTAAATTTTAATGTTATGTTGAACATTACAGGGGATAACGTAGCTCTTAAGATCCCATCCCAGCTCTGAAAATCCGAGCTCAAAATTTTGGTAGGTCGTTCGCTGTTCGTACGCTCTTGTCATCTATTTTGTCATGTAAATGGACATCTGCATCAATCGCAGAATCTATTTTCACCGGCGCTCCTGTGGCACAGTTCACCAACCCATTCCCGTTGCTGTGTCGCTATTCCCTCCACCACCGACTTCAGTCACTCGTCCTCTCCCACCTCACCCGCCTCTACCACGACCGCATGCCTCCTCTCAGATGCTTTTGAGTACTCGTTAAACGCAGCCGAGAGGACGCCTGCCTCGGAAGCAACTTTCATTCACGCTGGCGCTCTCGCCTAGATGATGCCCCCCCGGCATGCTATGCCATGATCAACGACGCATTGCCTTGCCAAGGCCTTTGGTGAGGAGGCAACGCAAAGCTGTTTAGAAGGCAGTGACTGCCGTCTAAAAACCATTGCGTTGGCTCCTGAGTAACGCCCAGCGCTGCGCTCAGCACTGCGCGGTGCTGAGTAGGAAACACAAAGCTGTTGAGCATGGGCAACAGCCCTGCCGAAACGCCAAGGAAAGGCTCGGTTAGCACCATTTAGTGCCGAGCAGACAAATAACTCTGATATTGAGCAGGGTTCAGTCGTTCTGGCTGTCTTTTTTCTGCATATGACGCGACGCGGCCAAGCTCGGCGTGTCACGGCTTAGCGTGATACGGCTTAGCGCGACACGGCGAACTTTCTCAAAATGGCAAAAACATTGTGGCATCGCTGTGATCCGTCCAGTAGAGAGTTAGAAATTTATGCGGCAAAGCACGATGCGTCGCTGATCCTTCTTAAAATCTACGGCTTTTTGGGACCATCAATTGCTAATTGATTGGAACGGTCTGGCTACAGCTAAAGCTGGAATTCCTGCTTTCTAATCTAGTAACACAGAAAGAAGGAAGCTCTAGCAGGTTTTCATAATTATCGAGCCTTCAGCAGGAAGAAGGAGAAATGAAATATGTATTCAAGTGCTGCCTTATTACTAATAACATCTAGTAGACGTTTCACCCACATTGCTGCTGTGATTTGGTTCTGCATTTATTTAAAGTGTTGCATTGTGCGATATTTCATCAACATTGATATAGCTATAATATCGCTAGCTTTTCTATTTTTCCACGTGAGGCTTTCTTGTGTAAGCGAACATTTTAATTAAGTACGCGATATTGGCTTGCTGTTCGCAGCTAAAAGTAATACATAACCCAGTCACATGTCTTGGTTCTGTACTACTTTTAAGCGCTGCGGCACATATCGTGCGATCATGCGCAAGATAAGCTGTATTATAGTTTTGAAGCTATTCTGTATTACTTTTCGGAGATATCTTAATAGGCCGACGATAGGACCCACCACGCCTATCGCACTTCTGCTTCTGTCCCGGCTAGATGAGTAAGCTAGTCCCATCTAGCCCGTCAGATTCCTTCGTCTCAGAAACTTTAGACTAGTAACTCCGGGTTAACGTCAATGGCGATGAATTAATCTTGCAGCTAACAAGTTGAACGAAAGCTCTTTTATCGCTGCGTCACTCGGCCAGATAAGCCGGCGAGCTTGGCTATATGTACTAAAATATGTGGCACCTTATCTGCCTTAGAATTCTACTTAACTTACCCTAGAATGGCTCCAAGGCGGGCTCCCTACTCTAGTTTTGAGGGCTCAATCTAGGCCCGCCTTGCTTCTATTCCCGCACCCCCTAACATCACCTCAAATCGTCATATTTGTCTCTTTGGTGATCTCTCTTAGGGAGAACGAGCTCCTCATTGAGGGTCACTTGTGATCCCCGCAACCGCTTCATAGGAGTTGACCTTATTCCTCCAGCACCGCTTAAATTGCTGGCTAAGATCAGAAAGATGTTTCTGGCTTGAAGTTGTTGCTACAGATGAATGATCTTGATGTCGTGGATGAATGAACTTAAGTTTGTATGTAGAGACGGAGTACAGTAGGTTAAGTCCTTAAGTACTGTACAGTACAGTGACATAGGTACTTAGTTTCCTAACACGTTTATAATAAAAGTGAATATGTACAATGACTCGTGCGTGAATCTGTAGTACAGCCTAAGCTTCTGCGAATACTATACTACTAGGAGTAGCATTCCTTCCCGCCCTAACTGTACTTAGGGTTTCTGACTGAACGCCTACAATATCGTAACGTGTACCCTCAGCCTTTTTCTCGGCGCAGATGCAAATACGTGGCTCTCAGCCACTCTCGAGATTCCACTACTCCTAGAGTTCCATTCATGGGCTCTGCAACTTGACCTCTAGTGGAATTCTTTAGTGTACGCAGAAGTAATTAGGAAATCTTTGACATAACCCCCACTTCGTAGTACACATTAGATCTAGATTTGGACAAGTGGCCTCGATCTGTCTTAGTTTCGGGCCTGCCGGCCAGTCTTTTTCAGGTCGTAAGCTGCCACCACTACCTCGGGTACCTCGGACTCCTTGATCCACCCAAAACCGTTCCTTTCCCCTGATCGTAACTTAAACTCTCGTTTGTCTCGCTTGCCTCTTGCGCCAAGCAAGTTCCTTAGAATTCTAGACGAGTTCGGGAACATCTCTTCCATAGGTTCTCCGCTTTCTGCTTACATGTTACTTGCACGCCGCAGGCGGTCGACATGTATCCTTACGATCGCCCCATTCACAACGCCTTTGATTATGTAACTCAGATCTTATAACTTCTCTGTGATCTGCCAGATTATTAAGACCGCCGTGGTTCGGCCCATACCAGTGGTATGGGCCCCCCCCCCACGGCGGTCTTAATTTTCTGCCTGTGCAAGTAAGGCCGAGAATATTTAAGACATAGACCTTCTCTCCCACCTCGTAACTCTGCTGTCTAACTGCTTTGTTATAGTCTTTAGGGTCCTTGCTTTTCGCTTTTTTTCTCATCTCAATTAACTCTTCTTGCATTCGACGTAACCGTACTGCTAGAGGTGCAGAGTCGGCCATTTCGTCTATACGATACTGAAGAAACATGACATGGTCGATCTTGAATGGCTGAGCTCTAAACATGGCCTCATAGGGTGACTTCTGGGTAGATCTGTGTTGAGAGCTATTGTACTGAAAGGTTACAAGAGGTCCAAGATCTGTCTATTGTTCCTCGTCGATCAATTCTTTCTGCAGAATATCCACCTGAGTCTTGTTGTACCTCTCTACCTGGTCATCAGTTTGAGGATGGTGGGCGGTGGTTATGAATTTTTTGGTGCCAATTAACTTGCACAAATTGCCTATGACACTCCTCACCATCTGCGTACCTCGATCGCTTAGTAACTTTTCAGGTGGCCCGAAGATCGAGATCCATTTCTCGGATAATGCTTGGGCCATCGTCTTAGCTTTGTCATTTTTGATCGGGACACTGATCATATGATCCCCCTATGGGCCTGCTTTACAAGGTTTATATAAACCTTGTAAAGCAGGCCTTTCTAATTTTAGGCGTTTCACGGAAAAACGCCTAAAGGCGCCTTTTAGGCGCGCGCCTAAAGCAAAGAGCAATCCGGTGCCTAAATTAACTACATAGCGCCCCTTAATGGCGCCCTGGGGCGCTATTTAGGACGCCATGTATATGATAATGCGACATATGCCAACTATCGACGACGACTACGGCGCGGCAGGGAGCCCAGTAAATAATACGAAATCGCTAAAGAACGATATTTCGATCGCCCAGAAGGGATTCAATGCAAATAGATCTTCTCTTTCTAACTTGTCGTTGGGAGAGATCATGCAAGGCAAGTAATTCGAGTACCTCCACAGCTGAAAAATGTGATATGTTGATACTGTGATTGTTTTCCTTCTGTTTATTTCAACTTAAAATTGTTTTGTTGAAAAGAATAGTGCAAGCAATGGTTTTCTAGCGTCTAAGATTCTCTTCAAACTACACTAACAAATTTCTGTCGAACCCTCCTAACTGGGCTTGAAATGAGGGTTCTCCCTGTAAGGAGGCTTGGTTTAGGCATGCTCCCTCAAAGTGGGGGTTCCTGGGAGCGGCCCGCGCCTAAATCTACTAATTTTGGCGCCTCTAGGAAGACGCCGAAATTAGAAAGGCCTGTTGTAAAGCAATATCCGATCACTAGTAGTTTTTTTGTAGCTGTTGGATCTCGGGCTGAGTTCCATGATATCCATTGCTACCATTTCGAAACGGCGAGTTACTTGATACAATTTTATGAGTGCCTGGGTTGGAGGCTTGGCTCTTGCGTCTGTCCGTCTATGCGCCTCCTGAAACAGCCCAGGCCCGTTGAAGGATCTAGTGTTAGCTTCACTGCGATGAGATTTTTTTTGCCGAGGAGTACTTCTGATGGTAAACATCGCAATACCTTCACTCTGATGAGGAAAGATCTTCCCCATAGAGTGAAGCGAGTGCGGCCTTCGCCAAGTACTTCTAAAGTCTTGCCATCGGCAGCATTGGATTTTGCACAAGGTTGCAGGGGGCCTTCGCCATACTTCAGATAAAGTTCGTGTGGCATCCAGGGCGACCATTCCCCAGAGTCTATTATAGCTAGTTGCTTGTAGTTTCCAAAGTATAACTCATAAGCATATCTTAGGTGCTGGTGCGGTCCCGCGAAACCTGCTTCCTCGTCGAAGTCGCCGTACTCCTCGCGGTTGACTCCTCGTTCTTCTCTGGCTAGATTTTCGCACCAGAAATGCAGTTCGGGTGTTAAGAGACTGCCTTTGTCGTGACTAAAATCACAGTGATGATCATAGATATAGAGCTATGACTCATCGGTATAGGAAGAAGTATGTTTAGGGCTTGACCTACTCTTAGACGTACTTGTAGCTACGTACTTCAAAGTAGGTTGGGCCCGGCTTGTCTAGAGAGCCGACCACGTCGAAGTGGAGGAGCGCTGGTGCGACAATCCGGACAGTATTCTTTCCTTGCCTGGAAGAGGGAACAGGGACGCGGAGCCGGTTGTCTTTGGAAGCTCTCTTGGGTGCTGTCTGCCGGCTTGTGATGTCTTGGAAAACGAGGGCACCCGCTGCGGCCTGCTGAATGGCCGTGGATGCTGGCGTTCCCTTGACGGCGGTATCCTGCGACCTGGGTCTGCGTGGGACTTGTGGCTCCGGTTTGGGTGGGGTAGGGCCGCCCCCGACTAGTTTTTCGAGGATTTGCTAGTCGGCGGAGTCTTGAGGCTGGACGGGCGTTCGGGCGGACTGGTCTGGAGATCCCGCTCGCATAAGAAGCCGCGGACACTAGCCAGGTTCCCTATCATGCGGCACCTGAAGCAGGTTTTCGCGGTCGTAAACCCAAACGGCAAAAACGTCGTTTCGGGGGCCGATAGGGCTGGCCATCGTACCAGTACCTTGCTGCGTACAGGTCTTGGGATCTTTGTAAATCTCCGAACGCTGCCTCTGCTGCTCGTGTATCTCGGCTAACCCCTCGGTGGCCTCCTCGTCCACCAACTGCAGGGACTCGCGGCCGCGGGACCCTCGATGAGCACCGACGCTCTCGTGCGCATTGGCCGCGATGACCTGCTCAATGGTGCTCACCATGGCGTCAAAGAGCTGTGACTGAGCAAGGACGGCAGCGGCCTGGAGCTTGGATGGGGGCCCTTTGATAACTTGTGGCTTGAACTGAGCCTCTGAGAGAGTCTCAGGTAAGCTGCCTGCCAAGCGCCATGCCCGGTCGGCGTAGCTGCGCATAGTCTCGTCTGGGGGCTTGGTGAGATTGAGACACTCCTGGCGCACCGACTGCGCCTGAGCCTCATTCGAAACCCGCTGCTGCATGCTGGACCACCACTCACTTCTGGAGGCCCGAGGCAGCGCGTTCGAGATCTCCTCAAAGATACGGCTTGCGTCCTCCGTAAAACAATAGGGAATACAAAGTTTCATTGATCTGCCGTAACTCCCCACTGATCAGCGACTCGGTTGCAGGCGCCACGGCACGCGTGAAAATTCTTATCACCGTGGCCCGCGATCTGCAGGGTTTTTACAGCGTTACTGATGGAAAATGATATGTCCTGGAACCTGGGGGCCGGAATATCGAGATGTCTTGGTTGGTCGATTGCTCTGCTCTGGGTCGCGGCGGCGCTTGCGGGGCGGTACTGGAACGGCTTGGTCGGGGCTTCCGTAGGCCGTGCCGCATGCTTGCTGGGGCGGTGACCAGCTCAGCCCGGTTCCCCAGGGCGCAGGAAAAAGTGGCTTTAATTGCTGCTGCATGGACGGTCTAGACTCGGCGGCGACATGCTGGGCAGGAGCTGCGATACTGGCTGGGTCCCGTGGAACCTCCAGCATCGAGCCATGAGCGGGCGGATGTCGGCGGTGGAAAGTGTGGCGCAGTCTAGGAGAGCTGTGCCGCGGCCGCCGCGATGTCGGAAAGTTCTCTGCCACCTGTTGTTGGCTGGCCTTGTGGCAAGGCCAGCTCTGCGGCCGGGATACTGGCGCCGCTCCTCAGCCCACGTCCCTCTGTCTGGGGAAAAACCGCCGCGCAGCCGAGGACTTCGTAGCGAGATCCTGAGGAACCTGCTAGAGACGTCCTCTGGCCGCGTCGACGGCGGAAGAGCCTTGACCTTTGGAGCCGTGCCGGACCTCCGACAAATCTTTAGGGGACGGGGGCTCGGCGCGGCTCGAAACAGGATCAGCGCGGAGATTGTTGCCAGCGCGCCTGGCAGCGTCATCGGCGGGCGGAGGAGGACTGGCTTGCGAATATTGATCGAGGGCTTTGAGGATGTAACCTTGATTTATTAGCAAAAGTTCTCTAGGGGTTTTCCGTCTATCCTCGCTGAGATACGCACCGCAGTCTGACAGTTTATGGATCAGATCTGTACGCAAATTGGCATCCTCGTTGATCTTGATCCGCAATCCTTGATTCTGGTCCGCGATACGGGCCAACTGCTGCTCCATATCATAGGCCTTTTTCTTAGCAACCGCCAGATGTGGTAAAGGTGGAAATTCCGACAGGTCATCGATACTTGGCACCCGCTGACTGTTGGCCCGAAGATCAGCTGTCTCGAGTCTGTCGTTGGCCCGGCGGACTTCGGATCTCGCGACTGCTACTTGCTCCTGTGCCTGTACCACTTCCTGCTTGGTCTGCATCAGGTCCTGGAGTATCCCTTGGTGACTCGTGGTTAGCTTTGCCTCCTTGGCTCGATAATCTTGGAGGCGGTCCTCGTACTCGATACCAATGCTCTCGAGGCGTCGGCTCTTATCCTCAGCTGTCTTGCGCGCCTGCCGAAACTGGGTTCTGATCGCGTTAAGCTTGTTAATGACCGCTTGATGGGACTCAACTGATCGCCTTAGCTCCTGGTACCGGGTGTTTCCATCCTTAATCAGCTGCTCCATATTCTCCACCTGCTTCAAATGCTCCTGGAGCTCGTCGATCAGCTGTGTGCGGGCCTGGGAGGCCTGGCGGATCGCCTTGTACTCGTTTTCTTGCGGGGTATCGACATCCTTAGTCGTAACAGCTAACTTCTGGTTGTAAAAACATACGCCCGCTTAGGGTTCTGATCCGATCGTCTTTGAGGGTCACGATATGCATGTGATTCTTGTGATCTCGGACGTATTGGAGGAGCCTCTATCCGATCAGTGGCGCGGGGATCTCTAACCAATCACCGTTCAAAGTGTCGGTCACCCTAAAAAGGTTGCCCGTGGTCGACTCCATAGTGTAATTCGAGCCTGTGCGCTCCAGCATTGTCTGTAATTGGCTAAGAAGGCCACGGGACTGGCGGGTCGTAGACGGGACTGGTACCACCGACGGTCTAGTGGAAGGAATAGTCTGGACGAAAGCGCCGCCTCCACAGTTACGGCTCTGAGACTTTCCCGGACCATTGCTCTCTGAGGCGAGGATTACTGCCTCCTCTTGGTCGTCTCCTTCTGTCTGGGCGCCATCCTCGATCTTTATCCTGCTCCTTCTACTACCCGGCCTCCCTCCGGTTCTGCGGCTTCCTCCCTACGGGCTCCTGGAAAATTCTACTTCTCTGCATTGGCGCCGCTGTCTCCCGTCGTGATAGCGTCGCCGAATGAGGACGGCAGATTGTCCGCCCAGTCGACTGGAGCGTTGTCGGCGTGAGGTAGAGTGAAGTACGGCCCGACGACATCGAGGGCGTCCGAAATTATCGAAGATGTGGGTAGAGCCCGGCCTTGGTCCTTGAGTCATTGACTACCGCCACTGGTGGCGCCGGCTCGTCTTGCTCGTTGTCGACGTCGGCGACATCACCTTCGAAGTAGTCGTCTTCGTCGACGTAGTCGTTGTCGTTGACGTCCTCGCCGTCGGAATATTCCAACGGAGGAGGCTCTTCGTCGTCGCTGTTCCCGTCTGCATCTGGCAGGTTGGACAGCGTTGGCTGCTGCTCTGCGCCCTGAGGACCGCCCGCAGACAAAGCGGCGGTTGCTGCCTCCTGGGCGGCCTCAGTCTCCGCTTCTGTCGAGGCGCCATTGGCTCGGCAGCGTCGAAGGCGGCGCTGGCGGCGACTTCCGCAGTTGAGAATTTTTGGCGGCTGGATGAACGACGTGTGGTGACCGCGGTTTCTGTAAGTTTTCTTCTGATGATGTCGTTGTTTACTTGAGAGTTATGGTACGGTGTAGGCGTTTTGAAGGCTGTGCTGGAGATTAGGAGACGTTGGTAGCTGGCTCTTCTTGCGCTTAAATAAGATGCGAGCGGCGGTGCTCTCCGCTTCCTCAGAGATGTGATTTGGCTTCGAACCAACTCTTTTAGGTACTCCCTAGTAGGAAGCGGCACTTACAACTTTCTGGCTGAGAGTGATGTGAGCTGCTCAATGTTTTTTGACGCCTCGCTGCTCTCGGGGCCCCTCCTTTTCTGTGAAGTGTCTTTGTCGAAAAACTCCTGGCTTCTCTTAATTGAGTAATAGCGGAGAGCGAGGCCTGCTCTCCGTCATCGCATCGGGAAATGTGATCGCCCACGAGATGGACGGGGCTCGAAAACGATCACAACTTCTCTTTGGTTTTTGAGAGTAAGCCATGTAATGAGCCTTTTCAGGGTCTACGGGTTGCCGACTTTAGCGCTTGAGGTTTGAATAAACCCCTAGCTTTATCAGAGATAGGAGCTTAGTGGACGTATCCTGCTCATTATGTCTGTCCACTATCTTTTTCCTCTTGTTCTTGTGCCTTTTTCCTAACATGGCTGCGACCTCCGCTTACCCTGCCACCAGGTGGTGGGCTTTCTAAGAGGTCTCAGGAGGTAGTGGCCTTGATGGACCCTAATATAGATGAGAAAGGGTATTTGCCTTATTGCTTCTGTCTTACTGCATCCTATCAGATGTAGTATCTTAATTGTACGACGTTAAGCGACGGCGTACTGAGAGGAAATTGTGCTTCCTTGCTGGCACAACTTCCTCCATCGCCTCGTCCGCTCGATCCCAGCCCTACTTCTCTTAGTAGCTCATATTATTCTGGTCCTCGAGCACGGCCATCTTGGTTGCTGAGTAGATCGCACCCTTAGAGCTAAAGGCTTGAAATATTCGTGAGCCTACAAACCAGCGTCTTCCAGATACGATCAAAGATTTGGTCTGCACAGTATTGCACTGTAATGAGTGGACCGCAAAGAGGCGTGGCTGCATTTGAGACGCACTTGCGCCCATAATATCTGACGCGTTATATTCGTCTGATTGTACTGTACAGTACGGTGACTCGTGCGTGAATCTGGAGTACAGCCTAATCTTCTGTGGATAATACTCCTTCCCGCCCTTACTGTACTTAGGGTTTCTGACTGAACGCCTCCAAATCGTAACGTGTACCCTCGGCCTCTTTCTCGGCGCAGATGCAAATGCGTGGCTCTCACTCTCGAGATTCCACTGCTCCTAGATACCGACCCTAGCCGTACGGCAGATACGTATTTTTGCGTATTTTTGGAAGCGTATAATACGCGTATAATACGCGTATAATACGGTTGGGCTCTCTCGCCATACGCAAAAATACGCTATCATACATGCATCATACCGCGTTATCATAGCGGTACGTGATAAATGTGGTCTGCCACCGCATTAGTATAATAAAGATGAAAAATTGCCAAAATGTAATAAAATATTCGGATTTTTAGAAGGCCTTCAATAGCTCGAAAAATTCAATAATACGGAAAAATAGGCCGGATTGAGCGATAATACGCAAAAATACAATTAAATACGCAAAAATACGTATTGATACGAACAGCAAACCAAAATAAAGCGTATTATTGGGACGGTACTCCTAGAGTACCGTTCATGGGCTCTGCGACTTGACCTCTAGTGGAACTCTTTGTGTACGCATAAGTAATTAGAAAATCCCCGACAATGTCGACAAGGATGGCATCCTTTCTATAATAAATAATACAGAATAGCTTTTAAGCTATTCTGTATTACTTATAAAAAGTATGTCGTTTTAAAAAAGCTTAAACTTAAAAGTGCTGCGGCACATATCGCATGATAAGCGATATTATAACTTAAGCTATAATACCGCTTATCACGCGATATGTACCGCAGCACTTAAAAGTAATACGGAGCCAAGTCTTAGCAAGCCAATAATGCGTACTTCAATTATTATGCAGTCAAGTATGCGCACGAGCTTCAAGCTCGCGAATAGTGATTTCAAGCTGTGGCAGCACCAAAAAGACCAGAAACGCTCTCTTAAGCCGTAATTACGGCGGGCGTCCTCCAGTTAATACGAAATGGCGATATCGATATAGCGCCAATATGAATATATTTCTGGCATCGTGCCAAAGAGGACACCCTAGATACGAAATCGCATCATGTCTGCGGCTAATTCTCAGCTTTAGGTGCGTCAGGGCAGAGCTGCTGCTTTCATAGTAGCTCCGCTGAGTCGGAAGTACCCGACGAATGTGTACTACAATCTAGAGTACTACTAGTAGTGTTTTAGAGTGTAGCACAAATTCATGCTGAGTTGGAAGTACCCGACGAACGTTTACTACATGCATGTATGTATACATGCCGCCGCAGCTGTACATATGGATGCATGCAGTAAAAGTTGCTCACGACTAAGCGGAGCTACTTTCCACGCAGCAGCTCGGCGAGCTGTTGCGTGGAAAGTAGCTCCGCTTAGTCGGCAGTACCCAAATTCGGGTCTATAGCTCCTATACCAACACTG